>CAIGRQ010180185.1:0-22076 GCA_903798375.1 Fraxinus sp. D2006-0159 | reverse complement strand
ATGTCCGGGCCAACTTGCGCGCACCTCGACTAATCCCATGGGACCCTGAAGTTTACAGCCGTTTCTCACCTCAGTGGCCTTGAGGGGACTCTAACTGGAGTCTTCTCTAACAATTACTGAATCATTGTTTCCCTTGGATAATTAAAACTAGTAATAAATTGCTAACAACTTTTTTTTTCCTTTCTCACTGCTGTTTTCCTTATTAGTTTTTCCCCATTAGAGGAAGAAGAAAAATAATCTTTTTCCCTAGTTTTATCAAAATAAAATGTAGACATGATCAAAAGCAGCGACCTTGTTGCTTTGCTTAAAAAGTTGGGAACCTCTAGGCCATGGATGGCCTATTTTTTCACTTATTCCTTTTTGTCATTTTATTATGGGTAAGAAGTATTGTACTCAAAGATAAAGTTGCCAGTTCGAGAAAGACACCGATCTCAGTTCTTGAGTAGATATCTCCATTCATTTCCTACTCACAGAGATCATTTCGTTGTTAGATTGTATTTGTCATCTTGAAAACCTTTTTCATGTCATACAAAGTACTGCACAGTTGCACAGTAGGGGTCTTCTCTAACAATTACTGAATCATTGTTTCCCTCGGGTAATTAAAAGTAGTAATAAATTGCTAGCAACTTTTTTTCCTTTCTCACTGCTGTTTTCTTTATTAGTTTTTTCCCCATTATAGGAAGAAGAAAAATAGTATTTTTCCCTAGTTCTATTAAAATAAAATGTAGACATGATCAAAAGCAGCATCCTTGTTGCTTTGCTTAAAAATTTGGGAACCTCTAGGCCATGGATGGCCTCCTACTTATTCCTTTTCATCATTTTATTAAATATTGTACTCGATAAAGTTTCCAGTTTGAGAAAGACACCAATCAGAGTTCTTGAGTAGATATCTCCATTCATTTCCTACTCACAGTTGACCCCCTCCCCCCGGCAAGCATAAGAATAAACAAATAGATGAATACAATATGCACATTTAACTGGTTCACTTTAACCCTATTGTAGAAAAATATTGAAGCCGAGGTTTAATCAATGTTGCAGCCCAAAATGAAAACATCAGATTCTTATTGATTCTTTTGAACATAAAAAATAGCTGTGGGGATGGGTGGGACATTAATTAGGATTAACCATCACGTTCATGAAAGGATGAGAAAGAGTTGGCTTGTTTACTTTGCATTTTTGTTTAATTGGTGTTACCTTTTCAGAAGGTAAATTGGAACACCAAATAAGATTTGTTTCCTTTTGTAGAAAGATTCCATTTAATGTCAAGCATTCCAAATTCAAAAGTCGGGGACGACACAGTTCTTGAAGAGGATTCCGAATTTAGTTTCTATAATAAATGGATGACATTTTTTAAAGATGGCAGGACTCTTTATATTTTTGTATAGTTCCCAATCTTTTACTTGGCTGACCCTAGAAAGAACACTTAAATTCTGTCATATATTTAGTTGCTTCAGCAATAACTTGTGCCATTCTTCCCGAAGCCCTGATGCTTCACTCACCTAAGTCTTTTGATCTATATTTCCTGCTGATGATTTGTCAGATTTTTGTTGCTAGCTTTTTATTCTTTTTTCCATTCAAGAGGCACTTTCCTAATATTGTCGTCATTGACAGGATAAAAAGCTCAAGGAACTGTACGAAGATATACCTCCTCTGGAGGAGCTTCAAGCTTTGGAGCTTGAGGGTTTGAGAGCTGAGGTTATTCTTGTTGATGCAGTGAAAGATAAGAAGCTTTCCAGGCTAAAGCAGCTAATTGTGGCTCTGATCAAGGGCTTGAATGCGAATCCTGCAGCTATGATTAAAAAGATTGCTGGATTAGTGAGTATTCAGTTCATCATTTTAATCTTATTATATCAGTTTCATTTTAATTTGTTATTTTTTTATTCCATTAATGTCTTTATTAGGTATTGCTAAGTTCAAGTTCTTTACTCAAAATTCGAGTACAATTTTCAAATGTTACTTCTAAACAATCCTTATTGGAAATTATGTTCTCTTATTGAGACTGTTCTCTTCATCTTTCTTAGATGCCTTTTACTTTACGTAGGACTGTTCTTATTTGAAGGGAATCCACCGAACTACTCATTTAGGGCAATAGCATGCTTGGCAAGCAATATTTGCATGCGTAGTTGTAACTACATTTTTGCTGCCTATAATCCCACTCAATTCTTTGAGAATGGAAAGAGATATACACTGTAAAATGAGAGTTACTCCAAATAAATTCAATAATAATAGAAATAACAAAACTAATTTAAACTAAAGAAGTACCTAACAGGGTGAAACCTTGATATGCTCTTTTATGGACTCACAATTCATCTTTTATTCTTTCATATATGCTCTCTTGTCGTGGAAACCCATGAAATCCATTTTTCCCACTTGCTTTCTCTTATTGGAGGATGAAACATTATTGAAGTGCCATGATGTGGTAGTTTTCATCGGTTATCCCTAGATTAATTTAAGGAAACTGATTTTTTGAAATATGAGTGATTGAAAATTCTGCAATCTACCATAAAACCATGCACGTGAATTTGATAAAAAAGAGTGTTAATTTGTCTTTCTCATGCATATAATAGGGAAACTGTCATTTGGTTGCATAACTGCCCATTAAAAGTATGAAGGGGGACTTTTATGAAAAAATAGATATTTTTCCTATTCTATAACAGTTTAGAACATGAACTATTGTCTGTCTTTACCCTTGTAAAATGATGTGTAGATTTTTACTTGTATTATGTGTGCTTGCTCTTGCAAAGTTTTGTTGACGTTCCTTAATATTTAGTGGGCTGTTTTTTAATTGCATTTGCAGTTAATTAATTTGTCAGTACTCCTGACTATGTTGATGGTCATTTGGTTTTTCAAAATTGCTTATAGAAATCTCTTATTTTTTCTGATTTCTCGAATAGGTATCTGATGTTTATGGTCGGCCAAATTCGGAACTAAGTCCAAAGAAAGCTGTTCTTGAGGACACCTCTCATATATTTGAAAATCAAGGGGTGCAGATGCTGGGCCAAATAAAGCATGGTTCATGCAGACCTCGAGCAATATTGTTTAAAGTTCTTGCAGATACTGTAGGACTTGAAAATACACTAGTGGCGGTAAGCTTCACTTTCTTCTGGGGAATTGTACTACTTTTTCATTTATCCCCCCTGCTATGAACTTATGATCATATCTACCTCTGAGGATTATTGTAGTGAATTTCGAGGTCTTTCTTTCTGATGGTCTTTTCAGTTTTGTTCTATCTCATCTGCTGTCCATATGGTTTTCCTTATCAGGGTTTGCCTACTGAAGGAGATTCTGAGTGTGTTGACTCATACAAACATATGTCTGTCTTAGTTGTGCTGAATTCTGTCGAACTGCTAGTTGATCTCACGCGGTTTCCTGGCCAGCTGATACCGCGATCAACCAAGGCAATATTTATGACTCACATATCTGCGGCAGGGGAGAGTGATTCTGCAGAAAATGAGTCTTGTGATTCTCCAATGGGACCAAACAGTCCTCTATATGGGGTATCGGAGACAGTTGATCCTATGAGGTTAGCATAATATCATTTTTCACTCAGGAAATGTGTAACCATTAGGGCTTCCTTTTGAAATTGTAACTCAATAATTGTAGAAATAAAGATTTCCTTTTCCGGAATGAATGATCTTGGAGAAGAGAGAAACATCAGTTCATTGGATGTCCTCCTCTACATTTTTGGTATTTATTGTAACTTTTTTATTCTACAGTGCTGAGAAAGAAGATGGCCTCCTGTATCAGCATAGACTTGAAGCGTGTACAAATGCAGCTGGGCCTTCTTTGGGGAATATGATGTTGCGATTGAACTCAGTTGATAGAAAACTGAAGTATTATTAATTCTTTACATTTAAAATTTGCTTTATTTCTTGGAATATGCCTGATTTTCACTTGCAATTTCTTTTTCAAGAAGCTATCTTACTAATTTATATTGTTGTCTCAGCTTACCACACAGTGAACCTAATATCGCTGCTACATTTTGGCGAAGGGGCCGGAGGCAGATCATTCCTGAACAAAGGACTGCCAGCTCAAGGTTTTTCTTGATAACCTGGACTTCTGTTTATATGAAGCTTGAATTGAGAACATGGTTATTCAGTTCTAGAACTTTGTATCTTAATCTCTGAAGTTTTATAATATGAAAAATGAAACCTTGAATGATTGGTACAAATATTTTTCCTTATTTTCCAATTAAGGTATGATTAATACTTTCAAATCACAGATGAGTATCACTTTTTCATTGTCTCCACAAGTTCTAGTTTCCTCAATGCATAATATTTGAGAGTCATTGTATTTACTAGGAGTCATCAAATTGTACCATAAATATTAGACAAACCATGGGTACTATTTCACAGGAATTCTTATTCTTCGCCAAACATGGTGCACAAATTTAATTGGATACTCTATGTTAATACTTTTATCAATGAATTGCGCACCTCTTCGTAAGATGATATCTGAGTAATAATTGAGACTGAATACATGGTGAAAAAGAATTCACTGCAGTAATAAGAAGTGTCAAATATTTTGATATAAGAAGACCATAAGTTTGTTTACAAGATGATTGTTGGCCCACTTCTGGAAAATAACATCAACGGCCCTGCTTGTTATAATCTACTTGAATTGTGAAAGGAAAGACATACAACAACAACAACAACAACACAGTAAGCCTTATTCCTAACTAATTGGAAGTCGGCTCTTTGATTCCTTTTTCATCGCTTCCTTTGGTTCCTTGCTAGATTTAGTGAAGATCTAAAGCAACTAAATTGTTGGCAACCACAATGGGCCATTAAATGAAAAAAAAAGGCTGATTGTATTGTCTAAGTGTTTAGATTTGAACTATTGAACGACTAACTAAAGATTGCATTAGTAGATAGAAAATGAAAAGTAGGAAAAACTAATTAGTTTCTGGATATATAAATATCTCAGTAATATAATATTGATGGTTTTTATAAGTAAATATTTAATCTGAAAATCCTTCTCTGATCAGAACTTATCTGATTGCCTTCTTATATCCTCTTCATGAGAGCTAGCGATACCTATTAAGATCACTCGTAACTTTTAAGGAAATGGTATGTTAGCTAAATGATTCGTTTACTGGCTTGTGGCATGATTGTATTGGTTTATAGAAGACCCAAAAAGTAATTGTTTTTGACACCCAAAAAGTAATTGTTTTTTAGAACACCTATAATTGAGTAAAATAAATTTAGCATATTGCCACCACACAAAACGCAGTTGGATAGATAATTTCCCGTTATATTTTCTAGTTTTGTGCTCGGACGTTGTGACTTCTTTTAAAATATTCATTTATTAATTATATGTACTATACATTAGTGAACGCTATTATGAGTCATCTGAACCTTCCTAAATAACTCTTACTTCTGTATGGTAACTATGATCTTCAATGCTTGAAACTTCCATTTGAAAAGTTATAGAGGAAGGATTTTAGGTTATAATCTATGTTAAACTTTTGGACTGGTGTAATTTGTAGTCCGGAGCATCCTTCATTTCAAGCACGTAGTCGATCCATGCTTAGTGGAGATAACAAATCTTTCAGAGGCTATTCAAATGACATAGCTACATCAAGGTGCATTCTTTTGTTATTATCTTGTTATTTATTTCCAGGGATTTGAAATTATTTCTGTACTAGTGCCTCTGGTTTTGTTAAAATTGGTTTCTTCTCTATAATTTTTAATTTGACATTAAACGCAATTTAATCGATAAGTGGTACATCATCAAAGTCACTCTTACCGAATAATTAAAATTATGTGGCGAGTTTATAATGTAATACATTACAACTACAATTAATAGTTTTACTTTTTCTAAGAGTTTGCTCTTTTTAATTATCTTTTCTAATTTTTTTTCTAGTTGTAATAGGTTTTATTCTTAAATCTTGTTTAGATTAGGATTAGTCTATTTCCTTTTAGAATTTTGTTTCTTTATTTTGGTTTCCTTTTATTAATAGGATTGTGTATAGTTTTTGCCTATAAATACAAAGTCATTGTACACTTTTCAACACAATCAATCGTATATCAATACAAAGTATGATTATTCCAATATAATTCTTATTACAAGAATTTCTAAACGCTTCCGCACCAAAATTGGTATCAGAGCGAAAAAATTGCCTTAATTCGATGGTCGAAAAAGGTATTGGTGGCAGTCAAACCGTCAATGATGAACGCAGGCTTGACAAACTTGAACAGTGAATCGAGGAGATCGATGAAACCCTTCATAACATCACACAAATGCTGACTGCATTGAGTCTTGAAAGGAAACACGAGCCTATAGAGAAGCAAGTTAACAAGAATTTGTAGACTTTAACTGCTATGAATGTTGGTTGTTTCAGTAAGATTAAAATAACAGGTGGCTAGAGAGTTTCCTCAACTTCTAGTTAAATTTGAATACATACAAGTTATCAAGGATTCTACTAAAGTCTATCGAAAAATATGAAAGAGTCTAATTTGAAGCACAACAAAATTTTTAAAACACGATACACCATCAACTACAAAGTATGTAAAGTGATAATAAATCATAAGAGTAATCAAAACTTGGTATCCAAAGCATTGGTGAAAACTTTAATTTGAAGACTTAAAAATACTCATCTTGCTATCAAGCTGGTAAAAAAATTCAAAATATAGAGGTATGTAAAATTTCACTTTATCTTGGAAAATTCTACAAAGATGAGATTATATGTAACATGGTTGAGATTGACAATTGTCATGTACTTTGGGGACAACCATGGTACTATGATATAGATGCCACTTATATAGGTCGAGATAATAGATATGTGTTTATGTGGTACGATAAAAAGATTGTATTGGTGTCACGTGATGAACAATTTATGAATGATAAAGAGAAAAAGGCTTTTAAGGCAGATGATGAGGCTAAAAAATAAGTAATTCATGATAATTAAGATGTTACCAACCATGGTACTAAAATAGAAAAAGAAAAGCATGTGCAAGTTGAAAATTCGAGACCTGTTGATTCCTTGTATATGAAAATTGCATTAAAAACTCCAAGATCGAGCCACAGTCCGATGATGAACAAGTTGTAGTTTGGAAGTGTCCAACAAAAGAGAAGGGAATTAAACTTATCAATCATGAAGGAATTAAAGTGAATGCAAATGACGTTAGTTAGCAATCTAATTATGATGAACCCAACCAAGCAGTATCCTCAGTTGAAGTGACAAGTAATTTACCTGCAACTGATGCTACAGCTGAAAAATCTGAGTCGGAATTAGATCAATCAAACGCTGCTCTAGCTGTTGCTAAGGAGGTGGAACCTGCTAGCCGACGTGTAGGCAGTAGTGGATCTATACTGACTGCCTTAGAAAGTGCAGGGCATACTTTAGGAGGAGCTCAGGCTGAGCTTGTTCTGAATCCACTTCGAATTGCATTAGAGACCAAAAGCGTTAGATGTGGAGCTTGCATTGTATTGCCTCCATAAGCTCATTGGGTACAATCACCTTGAGGGTGATCCTGGTCTAGATGGTGCTAAAAATGCGCAACTATTCACTAATATTCTCAGCAAGGTTGCAGTTGTGCAGATAATTTCGCACTTGACAGCACTACTCTTGAAGTATTGAAGTTGTTTCTTGCTGCTGTAGCATCGACTAAGTTCAGGGTTCATGATGAACTATTGCTTGGAGTCATCAGGGCGTGTTATAATATTGCTCTTTGTAGCAAGGTCGATTTTTCCGTGATTAAGGATGAAAACTCTGGATTTCATCTTTAATAATACTGTTGAATTGCTCAAGTGTGTCCTAAAGTTTGGAAGATGCACTTATTAAGCATGTGATGGTGACTCCTGAGAAAGTTATTACATGGACTCTTGATCCAAAGGCTGCTTTGAGTAGCAGTGATATGTTAGCTAAAACTATATATTCTCGCCTATTTGACTGGGTTGTGGAAAAAATAATTAGCTCCATTGGACATGATCCAAACTCAAAGACAATATAAGAGTTCTTGATATCTACATGTTTAAAAGTTTTATGCACAATAGTTTTGAGTTGTTTTGTATCAATTTCACCAATAAAAAACAGCAACATTTTAACTAGCATGTTTTTAAGATGGAACTAGAAGAGCATGAAAAAGAAAAGATAAACTGGAGTTACATAGAATTTGTTGATAATCAAGATGTGCTTGCTCTGATTTTGAAGAAACCTAGTGGAATAATTGCATTTCTTGATGAAGCTTGTATGTTTCCAAAATCTACTCATTAGACATTTGCACAGAAATTATATCAGACCTTTGCAAAAAATAATCGATTTATCAAGTCCAAACTATCGCGCACCAATTTTACAATATCTTACTATGCTAGGGAGGTAACTTATGAGACAGATCTAATCCTCGATGAGAACAAAGATTATGGGGTGGTAGAACATCAAGAAATTGAAAGTTCTTCAATATTACTATTGACAGAAATTTTTAAGTATTTTCCTCTGGATTGATTGATTTTTTCTTCAAGAAAACTCGAGGACGAGTTTTATTCAAGTGGAGGGGATTGATGTAGTACATTACAACCATAATTAATAGTTTCACTTTATCTAGGAGTTTGTCTTTTTTAATTATCTTTTCTAGTTGTAATATGTTTTATTCTTAAATTTTGTTTATGTTAGGATTAATTTATTTCCTTTTAGAATTTAGTTTAGGGATACCAATAGTTTTTAGAAGGGGGGAGACTTATATCCTATGGAATTCGGTCCAAACCCCACGCGCGCGCCGCCGTCGCCGTCGCCGTCCGACCGGCCGGCTCGGCCCGTCAAGACACGAGCACGTGCTCGAGCCCTGTCCGGTTCGTGTGCGGGTGCCTCCTTGTACTATATTATCTACCTTTCAAAAAAAAAAAGTTTCTTTATTTTGGTTTCCTTTTATTAATAGGATTAGAGTATAGTTTTGCTTATAAATACAAAGACATTGTACATTTTTCAACACAATCAATCGTATATCAATACAAAGCAAGGTTATTTCAATATAATTCTTATTTTCAATTCTTATTACAAGAATTTCTAAAAGCTTCCGCACCAGTTTATATCATATAGTTCTTGCATGGATAGCTCTTTGCCAAAGTTCAATGAAGATGTCACCTTATTTTGCTGGTTGGATGTTAGAGGTTGATTTGAGACCAACAAAGATGTCGCCTTATTTTGCTGGTTGGATGTCGCCTTATTTTGCAGATCGTGTTGTGGGAGGTTGTTCACCTTCTGCATAGAATTTTAAAGATAGTACTAACCTATTTCAAATATGTCTTATACGATGTGGAAATTCAAAGCGAATGTTCCCTTATTATTTATTTTATCTGTTCTCTTTATTTTATTTCAGAAGAGGGACAATCAGTGAGTCATGATTAGGGAACTTAAGGTTGGTCTTGTGAGTCCTTTGTGGTGTTCATATTGCAGTAATATATGCTGGATATGGTAGTATTTTACAACTTGGTTTTTTGACTTGTAATTATTTAAAATACTCTTCCAAGTGTTTATGTGATGTACTCAGGTTATAGGTGATAAGGTTTGTCTAACAATGATATCATCGTAATTCTATATTGGGGTACATTCCTAGATATCTGGGTGACTTTGGTGGAACTGTGTATGCTCCTTTGAGGGGCACACTGATAAGGATAAACAATAGATATTTGATATTTATCTATAGAATGTATTAGGCTTATCTTATGAATTATTACTTTGTATTTTCTTAAATTACTTACGATGCTTTTAACACTGGAAAGATTATAGTGATTACTTTAAAATATTACCAATCCAAGGAATTACGAAAATTTCTCATGTAAAACAAAGATACATCTTGGTTGCCATGGGTTCCATTTGAGTACCTTGGTTCTTAATTTACTAAGCAAAATTCCTAATTGAGTTTTCGTAAGCGAAGGAATGTTGTCGGCTGGAATGTTCAAATTGTTTCTGTAGTTCTTGGGCTGCATTTATTATGTTAACTCCTTTTCTTATGGCACTTCTACAATAAATTCATTTTTAACAAATTACTCTTGTTAGATAAGAAATTATAGGGTGAAGAACGGGTAGTTGTTTAACAAGGCAACTTGTCAAGTGATTGCTGCTCCATGAATTGCACAGGAGTTTTTTCTCCTGCCTTTTTAAATATTTCATAATAGACATACTCAAGGGCTTTATAGGGGATATTAAGGTGATCAAGCGGCATCTAATAACGGTGATAAATTGCAGATAAGTGGAAAAGAGAGGAAAAAATAAGTTTCAAAAGGAAAGAGAAGAGACCAAGAAAAAGGATGCTTGACTGTTAACAAAGTTGTCTTTGGTTTAGAATGAGGGAAAAATGGATAAAGGAAAACGTACTGCCCCAGTATTTCATCATTTCCCAAAAAATCAGATCTCTTATTGAGTTCAAATCACATCTATGCAATAATGGATTGTGTACCTCTTTTGATTCTACCAACATTAATATTTGACATAAGAAACTATGAAGTATCACATCTGACTACCCAAACTATTTGGGCTGATATGGACATTTTACAAAAGTGATATGATGAAATTTGACATGTAATGTGTTCTGTGCAGTTAATACAACCTTTATCCATCCGATGCCACTAAAATTTAAATATCGTTGACTCCACCATCTAGATAGATGAGGTCCTTTCAACATACTCTTTACTTGAATTGATAAAATAACATGCAAACTATACCCTGATATTGATAATGCATATTGTAGACTGTGCACATGTGCTAGTCCAGAATTTCTTGCTCTTGTTAGTGGAGCTTCTTGTTCTTTGAAATGAATGTCTAATGAACAGCTTAGTTTATTAGTTGTCAACTCTTTTGAAGTTTGAAGTTATTGGTTTGTTACTGAATTAGAAGTTGAAATTTTCCCCAGGTCAGAAGGTGCTTCAACACCAGAAACTCGGAGAACAAGGAGAAGAAGTATAAGCATGACTCCCGAAATTGGTGATGACATCGTAAGGTTAATATTTGTTTTCTTACACACACGCTCTCTTATTACCACATAGGAATTGTTTCTTTTTCTTTTAATGAAGGCCTTTATAAAGGATATTACTCTTTGTTCGTTTATGACTAAAAGTTTATGACTAAAAGTTTCACTCTTTGTTCATTGCATCCTAACCATAGTTCAAAACATGGGCTATAGATTATACTTGTAAAGTAAAAATCTAAATCCACAAAAGGTTTTCATTATCCATGTTTTGACTTCAACTTAACAAAAGAGATGACATTTTTGGACGTGCGTACTCTTTCTTGATATACTCTGCATAGAATATAGATGCTAATTTAAAACAATGGTAAAGTGAGGATGAGGGAAATAATGCTCATTAGAAGGCAGATCAAAAAATAAAAACTTCTTGAGGGGCAAAAAAGGTGTGCTTGAAATTGCAAATAAGAAATGCCTTTTTCAGTGCCATTTGAAGCGAGTTTGCATCAGTTTTGCCAAACAAGAATTTTCCATGCTGAAACATTAGATTATACAATTCATTTATGTGTTATATTATAGAAAATTTATCAACATCTCTTAGTGTATGATTGGCAATGCTTTTAAGTTCTCATAAGCTTGTCAAACATTATTTTTAACCACAAATTCTTTAGGATCCACAACTCTTATTTACTTTTTAACCCCACATTCTCTATGACCCATTGCTAATAAGCACTTGAAAGCTTAGCTATGTAGGCAATAAATTTTAATAAATTGATAATGTATAGATAATTTTGTGATTCTTATATGTGCTCGTGGTTAATGTTTCCTTGATGCAATCTTTACCATGTTACTTTATGAAAGTAGATTAGGGCAATAATTGGCATGTTACTTTATGCGAGGTTGAAGACTGCTTGAATGTTATTTTGAGCTCTGTTTCTTTATCTAACAGATATGTAACATCCATGTTCTTTTAATATCTTTCCATGTATTGCTTTGGCTCTTTGTTCCTCCCTTGTCTTACAAATGTTGTGACCTAAAATCAGCCAAGGTGAGCACAAACAATTGAATCAGGCTTAGCTAGATAAACCAATAAGCTCCAAATATTTTTATAATGATCAAATTATTCGAGAATCTCGGCTCAGTTCATTTCATAGTGTTTTTAGATTTATTGTTCATGATCTAGCCACTCTCCATGTAACATCCTGCAGATTATGGTGTTCCTTTCTCTCTTGTTTTATAAAATCATTATGACTCACTATAGGGCTGTACGAGCGATGAATGAATCATTAAAGCAGAATCGTCTCTTAAAAGAACAACAGGATACTAGCGTGTATGCCTTTGGTTCAACTGATCAACATGACACAGATCAGCAAAAAGATGTATGTTTTCTTTGACATTACATTCTCTTTTTCTTTCACTTTTGTATTCACTTTTGATAAGTGTTTGTGATGATATTTCTAATTTCAATTGGGCTTTGTCTTGCTTTTGTATATCCTCTGTTGTGGTATCTGTAACTGATGGCACGCAGTCACAATATCAAGTTTAATTTTCTACCAACTAAAAGTGAAATTGTATCTGACATTTATAGTCTAGATTATTTCTCACATTTGATATTAAAAACTGCATGTGTATATATTTTGATTCATTCACTTCTGCAAATTCTATATCTACTGGGGCTTTGGTTAGCATATGTTTATAAATCATTATAAATAGTAAAAAAAATGGTCAAATCAATTTTTATCCACGCAACTTCCCAGATGAGCTTTTAGGTATTAAAAAACTGAAGTTCAGCTGCAATCTGATGCTACAAATTCTTTACTGACGAATTTTGTGAAATTTCATATATTTTGTTGATGAATCTGAAGGCTAAACTGGCAAATTTAAAAAAAAAAAATAACACTAACAACTTCCTAACATTTCTCCTCTAGTTATGCCCTAACATCTCCCTAAATTTTGCTAATGAGGTCAGCTATAGAATGAGGGAATAAAACTAATTACAGCTATTTTGCTCACATTGTTTGTTGTTTTTTCAAAGCATCCTTTTAACTTTATGGCTGTTTTCTATGTCATTGTTTTCTTAACATAACTGAAGTTCAATTCAGAATTCTATTTCAATCCATTCATGGAATAGTAAAGATGTGTAGTCCCATATGCCTCTTGCTTTCTTTTTAGCAAGGGTTTGTCAGCTCCCGGATCAACATCTTTTTCGCTGTTTGCTATTCCATTGTGTTTCTTAGCTGAAGTTTAACTGAGAAGTCAATTTCAAACCATTCATGCAATTGTATCTTCAAAGGTGGTTAGCCCCATTAGCTTCTTGCTTTTTATTCTATGGTTGCTTAAATTAAGTCACTAAAAGAACATGGGTTTCTAAACAAGGTAGTCATTTTAAACATAGAATTGAATACAAGGGCATTTTGTGTTGAATCTAATATATTGTGTATTCTGGACCTTGTTTGTAAGCACCTGGTCTGTTGCTTGATTCACTAAACACGTTTTAGAATACATAAAAGATCAAAATTTTTAATTTCTGATTATATGCTAAAGTCTCTATATTGAACACTGTTTACCACACCTGTAATTCAAATTTCAAGACCTTTGATTCCTAAATAATCTTGAACTATTTCTTCCTTACGTTTCCATTGAACACTTCCTGATCAGGATAAAATGTCTGGTGGAAGGTCTTCCTTGTATGATCCTCGAAGGCAAAACAACTCTCAGAAGGCACTGTCGTTACCTTCATCTCCTCATGAATTTAGCAGTTCAACCCCAGAGAGAAAAGGAACTCACAAGGTAAAAGAAGAAATGGTTTCGGCATGGAACAGAGTTCTGGGACTACCTATGTTCCAGAACAAGCCTCTGCTGCCATTTGAAGAATGGAATATTGATTTTTCGGAGTTAACTGTTGGCACTCGTGTTGGGATTGGTAAGCATTGTCATTAGTATTATTATTTTTGTTGTTATATTACTTGTATTAGAGAGGAAATAAGAGAGACTTGCAGCAAAACCAGATGTTTAATTGTCTAAAAGAAAAAAAAAAAATTGAACGAATAATTATATCTATCATACTCTGAAAGTTTATAGTCCAATTTTTCTTCTACTTGACCAAATGCTTTGAAATTGAAGTGTAACATAAAAGGAGTTTGGGTTTCCTAATGCCATTATTAGCATAGGACTATACAGTGAAGACAATTTGTTTAGCCAAGTCAAATTGCTTTCAACACTGAAGGTGAAATCAAAAGGAGGAAACAGAAGTGGTAAAGAAAACTTGAATTTGAGTAATCAATCTGTGGAGTAGATCTCCAGCTACACTTCATGTATCTATCCTGCAATTTATAATTTATCTTAATAAATAGTGGGCATGAAAATATGAGGTGTAGAGTTGGCCCTGAATTCATAAGACATCAACAGTGTTTAGGAGAGGCTTAATCGGGCACGTTCTACCTTTGTAAGGCAGGGCGTAAACTTCAAATAGATTTTTTAAACTACGAAAATCAATATGATATATTATTTGTTTCCTTCACTGGTACATTTCAGTTTAGTCACTTGTTACTAACTTTCAGTGTTGGCAATTAACGTTTAATTTATGGGATTACATCCAGGGTTTTTTGGGGAAGTTTTTCGTGGTGTTTGGAATGGAACGGAAGTTGCTATTAAAGTCTTTTTGGAGCAAGATCTTACTGTTGAAAACATGGAAGACTTTTGCAATGAAATATCCATTCTCAGGTGTCATTCTGTTTGTTGCATCATTTTTTTTTTCTTTATTCGTCTTTCTTTATATCATTCTAACATTGCAATTTTGTCTGGTTCCACTCTTATTTTTTTTTTTGCAGTCGCCTTCGGCACCCAAATGGTACTTTTCTTTCCTCCTTTTCTTAAAGTCCAAACCATTTTTACTAGCTTAATTTAGTACACCTACACTGCAAGTCATAGTCATGAAAAACTGAAAACTATTGGTTAAAAAAAAAAAAAACAAAACTGATATCCATATCAGCAATACAATCTTGACGTCATTAATTCATTATATACTTGTTATCCAATCATAAAATCATTATTAAGATGTATATTAAATTCCTCAAAAAAGATCAATTTTGGATAATGGTTTTGATCAAATTATCAACCTACCTTTTATTGTGGGAGAAATTTGTGTAAAGGCTATGACAGGATCATTTTAAATTGACAAAATATAGGCCGCCCTGTTTGTTCTAGATTAAAATCAAATTAAAATACCAAGTCAAAGTCAACAATTAATTTTAATCACGCATTTCATCAACTTTTATTAAAATCTAATTTTAACCTCCACCAAATAGGGGCATATTATTTCTAATTGGTGATTGTAAGTCTAAATGCATATTATGTTTTTCTCATTCTTTTGAGCAAAATGGTGACATTTTTTCTATATTTTAGCATGAACATGGACATTGTGGTTGCAGGGCCTAAGAGTTTACCACTTGACCTAGCCTCATTGGCTTATGAAAAATGTTCACAAATTAAATATTTGATTTTAATGTGTCTACCTCTCTATAATTTTCAGCCATGTTCACTTGAAAGTTAGAACTTGCTGTTTTTGTGTGGCATTTATGCCTGTTGAAAAATATTAATATATGTTCTACACTTGTATATTTATACATGTTTCATACAAATAATATTTTTGTATAGAACATGGAGAGGGGCGCTTAATATTTTCATGTTTTCTAGTTAGGTTGGTGGTGAATCAGTAGTTAGATTTACAATCGAACATAAATGTTGCAATCTAACTTGTGATTTTCTTGCAGTCATATTATTCCTTGGTGCCTGCACAAGGCCTCCACGGCTGTCAATGGTCACTGAATACATGGAAATGGGATCATTGTATTATTTGATTCATTTGAGTGGCCAGAAGAATAAGCTGAGCTGGCGGAGGAGGATTAAAATGCTGCGTGACATATGCAGGTTAGTTGAAGTTTTTGGATACATCAAAAACTGTGTTCCAGTAATGATCACCTTGAATGATTGGATAATTGTTGAACATGCTTTTTTGTCGAAATCAATGCCAGAAAGCCTTTGGGAAGTACACCTGAGGATTTTTCAATCCTCCACTTTCTAATTCATTTTTGGGGTGACTGAACTTATGGTGCCCTTTTTTCATCAATATTGAATTACTAACATACAATGAACAATTGTTGAATCTAGATAGAAATGCATTTTTTATTATTGGATGATTACGTAATTCTAGAGACAAAAAAAATTGAGTTTGGGAGAGTATAGCAAAAATATTGTGTGGAATAAGGTAAGACTCAAATCTTAGGTTTAAGTTTATAAAGGATTGTGAGGACCAAAGATAAAAATGCTTTATTACCAATGAGTTAGGGTCCAATACATAAATCGTTTCACGCCAGTTGTTCAGTTATTTCAATGCATATTAGAAGATCCAAAGCAACTAGAATATTAGCAACTACATTAGGTCATGTATTTGAGTGGAGACCACAGCCCTTAGTAGATAGAATCAAGATCAAGATTCATGTTACATTACATAGAAGATAAATATTACTAACCACCTCAAAAATGAAACCTTTGGAATATAGCTAAACTTAGTACTGCCGTATGGATCAATTGGAAAATTTGTTTTCTTAAAACTTTTTGGGGAATGGATATCAATTTGAGGATAGACGCAAGTCAAAACATCAATAGGTGAAAATGACAATGCTTGGCTATTTGGAAGATTTGCAGTTCGCAGTTTTTTGGGGATATGGTAATGGCAGTTCCTAGGGTACTTTATCTCACCTACTGTGGGTTCTGGCATTCAAACCTTTTAATGATAGTTCTTGGATTGTGACTTCAATCTTTGATTTCTAAAATTTACCACGATCTCTAGGTGAATTTTTAGCTGGTACCTTGCATTTATAAGGTTTCATTCTGAGCAGAGGTTACAATCAGAACATTAATGAACAGAGTGGTTTATCTTTCTAAATGGGCTTAAATTTCTCGATACTTCAACAATGAAAGAGAGAGTAAAAGAAAAATGGAAGGTACCAGTAAGATCTAAATCATACACTTACGTTAGTGCATTAGGTGATACCATCCCCGATGAATTTAGAAGGCTGCGGATAATTAACTCTTGAGTTCCATGTTGAAATCAATTCAGGGACAGGCTCCCTCACCTTGCTGGAAACGTAAATAGCTGATCAGGGGGAGCGCATACTTGGCCGCCCCAGAAGGTGAGGATGGGGATTGGTGACCCGTATATAAACTCTGCCAGAAAGCCCAAAATCCACAGTTAACTACACTGCCAAAATGACGTGTCCTCGTAAACAACCAGAATAATGGCAATTTATGGCATTGACAAACACTTGCTGTATTCTTGGGAAATTCAAATATCTAATGATTTCGGCTAACAATATTGATTATTTACGAGTTTAAATTGATAGAGCATGTATTTTTTTTTTCAAATGCTTGTATGGTGGTTTTTGAAACGAAAAAAAAAAAACCATTGTTTATATGGATGACTCTAAACTCAATGTTTGTTTTCTGTTGGCAACTTAGGGGGCTGATGTGTATACATCGCATGAAGATAGTCCACCGTGATCTTAAAAGTGCAAATTGCCTTGTCAACAAGCACTCGACAGTTAAAATCTGCGACTTTGGGCTCTCAAGGATAATGACAGATGCAACCATGCAGGACTCCTCGTCGGCAGGGACACCAGAATGGATGGCTCCGGAGCTTATACGCAATGAACCCTTCACAGTGAAATGTGACATTTTCAGCCTCGGCATTATAATGTGGGAACTATGCACCCTAAATAAACCATGGGACGGTATACCACCAGAGCGGGTACAGAAATTGAACTCTATATTTGCATTATACATAATGGTCCTTGATAGGAGTACTTAATATTCCAAATTTTCATCGTCTATTCAGGTTGTTTATGCCGTTGCAAATGAAGGATTGCGTTTGGAGATACCTGAAGGACCCTTGGGTAGGCTAATTGCAGGTACGTGTTTTAGAATCTAGTAATGCGACAGGGCTACCGAAATTTCATATTTGCTCAAGGGTCGTGATAGTATAATCTCCTGGTTGCAGATTGTTGGGCAGAACCAGATGAACGACCAAGTTGTGAGGAAATTCTTCCCCGATTACTAGACTGCGAGTTATCACTTTGCTAATGCAGCTTGTTCATTTGTATAGAGAAATAGCATAGTTGAGGTTTATAAACAACGTATTTCCGGCTAAAATTGTAAACTTGTGCGTGATTTTCCTCCCTTCCAGTATATCAATTGGGAAAAACGTTCATCCTTTTTGTGAAATCAAAGAAAACTCGACTTTCTGCTTGTCTTGTGTTGGAATTTGAAGGCATGTTGCATGAATTATATTGTCAAAATTTCTTAACAGTTCTAAAATGCCAGTGAAGTGAAATAACAGAAAGCTGGACAAGATTCTTTTGCATCAATCGGGAATCTGGCGCCTATTTAGAGCGGCCTCAAAGCGACTGCACGAGTCTGGCCTCATCTCTGTGCTCATATCACTCTCTGGTGCTGGATAATAGTCTTCTCTCAATTGGACATCTCTTATGCCTGGGATTCTCGGTAGAAACATCATGAAATGTTCATTAGCCGTCCCATGTATAAAAAGCTTCCGAAGTGCAGAACATTCTTGGAGTAATCCGGCTGCTGGAAGAGATAGACTCCTTTGGTTAACATCCCTATCTTGGGGAAGCCAGTAATCCAGTTCTGTGAGATCCAAATCTCCGATACCTAAGAGATAAAACCGTTCCCAAAGGCTCAAATCCATCTGCCCAAAAGGCGCAGTGTGTGCATAGCCAATAACTTCCCTGCAATCCAAATGCATCTTCGATAGACTAAGGTAATTTCCAAGAAAGCTCAATCCAAATTCATGTTCAGAGGGCTTCGACATTTCCCTACAATCTCCTTCAACCTTGATCCATATTTCCTCCAGATTGGGACAATTCTCGAGTCCTGCAGATGATAGAGGAGTCAAGAGTTGACCTACAGTGATCCAAAGCGATAGAGATTGCAGCATATCCCATGTCTTTTCATCAAATCCATTGCTGTTGTTATAGCCATTGTTATTGACATCCACCACGGCATAAGGACAATTCAGATCATATGAATTCTTGCACAAGTTGTCGTAGCCATTATGAGTGACATCCACCACGGCACAAGGACAATTCAGATAATATGAATTCTTGCACATGTTGTCGTAGCCATTATGAGTGATATCCACCCCGGTATAAGAGCAATTCAGATCAGTCGAGTACTTGCATATTTTGCTATTGCCACCACAATCAAAATAGTTAGTTCTCAAGTACTTTGCGTGTCCTACAGATTGATTTAATTTCTCACCTTGATCCAATTTGTTGCGGTCAACATTACCTTTGATTGCATCAAGATCTTGGAGTTCTTCAGCACAATCCCAAACACAATCGATATGAAGACTCTGAATCCGACTCTTTATTGGCACCAATGCTTCCAACGAAGAAGCTGCACCAAGATTTTTGCAACAAGAGATCTTAACCTCGACCAATGTTCGTTGAAGCAGATGCACAAAAGTCCTCATTCCTCTCATCGTGATCTGTTTGCAACCCTGAATTTCAAACTTGGCCAATCTACAACACCCCCGAGCAATGGCAATCAATCCCATATCACCCAAGTCGCCCACGTTCCTAATTGACAAAGACTCGAGCTTTTCACACAATGCAACTCCATCCAACCTCGACTCAACCGGCACTGAAATCCCATGAAACTGCCCCAACTTTAAGTGCCTCAACTTGGGGCATTTCAAATTGAGTACCTCTAATGCAGGACCACTATCCCTAACATTGTTACCAACATCCAAAGCAAGCTCTTCCAGCAATGGAAGCCCAGAAAACACTTCAATCAAAGTCGGCACACTAATCCTCGCATCTTCTTGCGTAAACACCTCGCGTTCGGGATCCCCCCTCAAATTCGACAAGGCCGAGGTATCAGCTAAATGAAGAATTGCCAGTTTAGGACAATTCATTGCTATAGATACAAGACCATCATCTCCAACATACCCAATGTACCTCGGATCAAACATACACGCAGCTCGAAATTCCTTCAAATAGGGACAAACCCTAGTGATTGCCCTAATCTCATCACACTTAAACCCCTCAGAAAATGATGGGTTCAACAGATTCAAGAAAGTGAGGTTCGATGAAATTAATGGGTTCGATTCCAGAGCAAATTGAACATCATCAGTCCAGCAATAAAACGACGAAAGATCAAGAGAACAGAGCCTCTTACAATGTTGAAACAAAATCTCGAGTTCTTCACCAGTGGTCACAAATTGGGGCCTTTGATGCCACCTCACGAGCTTCACTTGCTTCAAATTAGGCCAAAGTGGAGCCAGTAGCTGTAAAGTCGACGAATTGCGGGCGTAGAGCGTGAGGGAAGTGACTGCGGGGAAGCCGTGGCGGAGGCAGTGGGCTATTATTGCATGGTCGGCTGTGGAGGAGGCTGAGGAGGAGGTGAGGGAGTGACCCCAGGGAGAGAGAAGGGATAAATCGAGGTGGGTTATGGATCGGAAGGAAGTAGGGACCATGTAGAGGTCCTGGATGTTGCCACGGAGGGTGAGGGAGGTGCGGGTGGCGCGTTCTAAGAGAAGCCATTTGTGGCAGACTAAGGCGGCTGAGTTGCGGCTGCGAATATCCGACACGGCGGCGATTATGTTGGAGAGGATGGGTTCCGGCAGGACGTCGTTTATTGTGGGGGTGGTGTCAGTTGGCATGTTCAATTTTGGCGAGAACATCCAGAGTCCTGTTGATTAAGGTCTTAATATTGCATTTTTTTACATTCTTCTAAAGGAAAGGTTTTTTTTTTTTTTTCCCTTTTCATGTCAAATCAATTTAACAACAAGACGGGTAGGGGTGGTATATGAATATTCGTAAGATGAACATTTTCCTTCACATTATGAGGGACATAATATATAAATATAATGTGAAAAACGAGTTAAAAGTGAGATGATTTTTGGGACGATACTTTAGATTAGGTTACAGGTGTTGGAAGTGGCGACGTTGGTATAAAAATTGAAATGAACCAATTAAACAATCAGCTTTAGACAATCATAACTTTCGCTCGTTGACAGTTTTGATTTTCAGCAATAGCATATTAAGGAACTTTACGAGATATGTGACAAGAACTTGATTTATTGACATCGGTCGACCTTTCAAAATTAATCATGAACATTAGATGAGAAGCTAATTCACTTGAATCTAGTCACTCAGCCGGGTTTTAAATTTTTGAAATAATTTCAAGTCATAATCATCATCTTCTTTCCTTTCTTGTATGTGTGTTTATATATAGGTGACTAAGGTATGAGCCTAATAAAGAAATAAGCAATGCTTTGTATTAAATTTTGTACACCTCATTCATATGTTAAATCTGGTGTATATATGTATGGAAAATGTAACCCCCGAAATTTTAGAATAAAATTTATTTGTTTGTTATGTTATATTTTAAAAGTTAGAGGACTAAAATAGAGTAAGTTTAAAATTCTTATTTTTATGTGAGCCAAATAATTAGATTTTGATCAAACAAGANGAAATTTTAGAATAAAATTTATTTGTTTGTTATGTTATATTTTAAAAGTTTGAGGACTAAAATAGAATAAGTTTTAAATTCTTATTTTTATGTGAGCCAAATAATTAGATTTTGATAAAACGAGTTTTTGTGTATCAATATTGGGCTCATTTTGTAGCTCGTATTTAATCATGTATTTTGGGCTCGAGAAAATATAAGTCTTAATAAGTTAAGTCCAAGTTATTTCAGTTCAAAGAAGTATGATTAATATATTATTTTTATTATGTAAAAAGGTACTTTTTAAGTAATTAGTAAAAGAAAAATAATATTTTGTTATCTAATCAAGTTTATCTTAAAGTTTTGAAAAGTTAATCATAACCAAATTCTTTTATTTCCTGTTTCACGTGTATATATATTTTTCTTTTAATATTAGTTTTATACAAATTCAAGTGCTATTAGTGGTTTAATAAAAATTCAATTCTTATATAGATAGATAAATATAATTTTTATCACAGTTATATTATGACTTAACTACTATATTTTTCCCTATAAATAGTGTGCTTATATCGCACAATTCACCACACAGAATTTTACAAAGCAGTTTTCATATAGAGAGCAACTGTAAATTCTAAGTACATTTTT
>CAIGRQ010180143.1:0-15561 GCA_903798375.1 Fraxinus sp. D2006-0159 | reverse complement strand
TTCAGTGATCGTTTTAAAATTTTCATGTAACTTCAATGACCATTTGTGAAATTAACCCAAAACTAAAAAGACCCCCCCTTTCAAGCACATCCGTACAATTTCAAGAACCCATTCCGTTGCACTTTCACATGCCTCTTCTTAATATACTGAATTCGCAGGGTTCTATACCATTTCACCCGTACTCCAAATTCTAGAGTTTTCTATTGGAAAATTGCCACCCATTATTTTTGTCATTGTCATTTGAAAATCCCCGTATATACTTTTGACCTTTCCTGTAAAACTCCTCGGCTACCTCTCTGAGCTGTTCATACTTGTTGAAACTTTACCTAGTAATATAAATTTAGTCTCGTTTTAACTTTGTAATTATGTACTCACATGGGCACAATCATTCACGGGCATATTTGTTTTCGTTTTAGTTTACTGATTTGTTGTTATTTTTTTAATTTTTTTTCTACATTATTCTTGTGGGAACTGTGTAGAGTAGTGGGCGTGGAGTATGGAAGCATCAATTGGGTTGATAAACATTGCTGAGCATGCTTCTCTGAGCAAAGAAGTGCTCTGGCTGTCTTCTGTTTTAGCTGGTATTATCATGTGCAAAACTGTGAGTATGCATTCATTTTTGTTATTTGTAAGGAAATTATTAATTAAATATATTTAATTGATTTAGTTTTAACCTAGAAAATATTATACTTTGTCCATTTTTTTATTAGTGGGTAGATGTGAGTGGGGATAGATGAGAGAGGAGGAGGGACGGAATTACCTGAAAAATAAAAATCACCCCAACCTGAAGAAAATATTTTCTGCGAAAAAAAATTATCAATCAAATAGCACAAAACGAACTTTCCATGGAAAATATTGGCAGTCAAACGCACCCAAGTTATTTTGCGGGTTAATTTTTGCCATCTGTATTTTTCACGTGCAATTTCATTCTCTGCCCTTGCAAAAATCACACATGAAATGCGAAAGAAGATTGTTTCTGGTCTTGTCCCCATAAAGTTTTGAATAGAAAAATGAATTTCATGGGATAATTTGGTGCAACTGAAGAGGTAGAATGATTTTTGATGTTATCTGTCAAGGTCAAAAAATTTGTGGCACTCAATTTTAGCTGTGCATTGAACTCTGTCTGTTAGTTGTAAGTTTCAGTTGAAGAGAGAGAGGAGATTGTGGTAGGTTTATTTGGGAACGATTCTTCCCGCAGGCATTGGCTAAAGCTGTGAACCCGTAATTTTGAAAAAAAAATTCAATCTTTACGCCCACTAAGATCACCTTCTGCCCTTCCCTGTTCCAACTGAGAAAATGAGCAGCAGATCAAAGGGAAAATATACACCAGAAAAAGATATACGCCAACAACTCTTGTATAGAAAGATTGGCCCCAAATTTGGGCCTAACAAGGGTAAGATTCACTGAATCCAGAAAGCAACTACTAGCCTACATCAGGCTTCTTGCTTTGCCTGCGGATGACTGAACCTCTGATCCAAGGGAGCACTTGGAAGGATTTAAAAGTGTCATGTTGCTATATGACTTTTCTAATGCCATCACATGTATGATATTATTGACCATACTACAAAGCCTATCAAACACGGTTTTTCCAACTCCTCCCCAATTCATGAGTAGAATTGAAGATTTTAGCAACCATTTCCTCTAACACTTTGCCAATGCTAGCAATATTGACAGACATTTGGGTAGCTAATGCCAGGGAAGAAGAAAGGAAGCCTACATGATTACATCCGACGATTCAACAAATAGGCTTTGTATGTCCTAGACTTCAACTTGAAATTGCTGTCAGACATCTTGACCAATGTATTAAGGCGAGCGTGGTTTTTCATCTTGCTGATCAAATCACCACCTACTGTAAGCATGTGACAGAGTCACTATCTCGAGCAGAGAAGTAGAAGAGACAGAGAGTAAAAGTAAGAATGGGGCAAAACTTTATAGGATCAGAGCAATAGAAATGAGGAGCACTTCGAAGCATAGTTGTGAGAAGGTACTTAAAACGTTTGTGCGAGATAACAAAGATGTGCCCTTACAGAACAGAGACATCTTTGGTTAGAAGCCTATGGATATGCCGGGATTGACCTGACTTTGACATCACATCACTTCTATGACGACCCATAGAAAAGGCCTATCAAATAGAAGAAAAGGGTTATATGGCTAGAAAGGTCAATGATAATGGAGCAAAAAGTTGATGCATTGTTGGGAGCCTCTCATCAATTTGAGGCCATGTATCATAATTGGCTTGGTCCTTGTGCCAAAGGCTTGAAAAACATAGAGAACGTGTAGGGACTTTGTTGATTTGGGGGATGAATGCTTAAAAATGCGACAGTCACACGAGGACATGCATCAATCTTTCAACATAATGAGGAGGTATAGAATGGTGTTGAACCCTCAGATGGGGCAAGTCACATCCACTCATTGCGGGGTGGCAAGGGTCATCTCGTGGTGGGGTTGGTGAAGGAATCCTAAAGGGATCAAAAATTGCCCTAACTCGTGGATGAGGGATATGCAAATTTGGTTCCCACATATTATCCTTTTATGAAGTTTTTATAAATATTGTCACCCTTCTATTTATGCTGAATGAAAAAATGCATTCGGCAAATCTTATGACTGTTCAGCATACATATTTAATTTCTAATACCTTACCTTTTAAAGATATCCAATTTTTCTGTTGAAGGTTTATGAATTAACAGGTGCAGTTAGCCCTCTATTCTTCAAGGGATACTTTAAACTCGACAACAAGGTGAAACTTGAATGGAACAACCGGTAATTTTTTTTTTTCCATGTACATCCATGCTTTATATTAAGTGATATAGTTTCCCAGTTTACATACAACATTTTCATATCTAGACTAATGATGGTTTGTTATTGCAGGGGGTTCTCTACTTTTCATGCCATTATTGTGGCAGCTGGTTCTCTGTATCTCCTGCTTGCCTCAAATCTGTTTGCCGAATCTGATGATGACTTGATCGTTAATAGAACATCAACTTTATCAGACTCCATACTTGGGGTATGTTAATGTTCCAACGACACTTTCTTGAAGTTACTTTGTAAAATATAGTTATTTTATTGATTTTGTATCTTATTGTTATCGTCAAATGATTCTTGATGCTTAGTCAGTTAGTCATGGACTAAAGAGAATATTTCCTGGAAGTTAAAAAAGTTTCTCATTTTCTTGACAAAACTAAATGAAAATTCACTGTCTCCCTTAACTTTATGATATGCTGACGTTTAAATGAAGATCACCTTGATGTTCTTTTGTGGCATTATTATGGGAAATCAAAACAATTAATTTTACACTTTTTGAGAACTTTATTTATCATATACATTGAGGAATACATCTAATTTGGTTCTTTTATTTTTTAAATGATGCAGATTTCCATTGGTTACTTTCTAACAGACTTGGCAATGATTACTTATAACTTTCCAGCTTTAGGAGGCATGGAGTATGTAAGTACAGTGACACAAAATGCTTTAACTACTATGGTGTTATGAACTTAGGAAGAAGTTAGATTTATTTGACCTGGTAATGAATTCTGATTATAATTTTCGCTTACTGTTATATTTTCATTGTAAGGTACATGCTTGCCTATTATCCTGCCAATGTTTGGGACAAATTAGAACTATATGGAATTGTGCATCTTTCTTCCTAAACAAGATTTAGGGTTCTTGGTTCACCACTGGTGCTGTGGTGCATTTGCTTGAATTTTTTAGTAATTAATAAATATGTTTTCTCACTCTGTTTTCTGCTAACGACTTTCTGTCCGCTCTATATTATATTTATTTTTTAATTTTAAAAATTATAAGTGTTATATTTTTTAATATAAATAATATCTCGGAGTAATCTTGATGTAAATGGAAAAATCTTTTGTTAGGTCTTGCACCATGGACTCTCTATGTACTCGATTATTCAATCTCTTTTGAGCGGTCAAGCACAGATTTACATACTGATGGTTCTCTTTTCGGAGAGCACTACTCCCTTTGTTAATCTAAGATGGTCAGCTGACACGTGAAATCATTTATTTTCTTTCCCTTTTCCATCTCCTTTGGTCCAATATTTGCTCATCACTCTTAGAATATGTGCAGGTATCTTGATGTTGCAGGTCAGAAGTCGTCTAAACTGTACATCTTCAATGGTGTGGCTTTATTCTTGGGGTGGCTGGTATGGTGATTCTATTCTAGTTCAGAATTCTTCTTGTTTGCAGCTGTAAAATGTAGTGTTCATATATGTGCATGTTAACATATAACAGAATTGCAAGTATCATTCAACAGCATGTGAACATGTATTTTCGTGTTAGGCTACTTTTCTAATCACATTACATATAAATTAGGCGCACTACAAATTTAGAAGCCTTCTACTTACTGCCCATGGTTATGAACTACCCTAACCACAGTATGGTGGTTTTAAAGACCCTTGTATGTTACTCCTCCATGGTTTGCGAATGAGTCAGAGGTAATTTGCTCAGTTTTCAGAAACAAGTGGAGGTGATTATGTTGTTCTGAAACTGAGAGGGCATAATTTGCAATTTGCCCTTAGAATATCAGCGGCCACTTAACCCTCTATATCTTATCCAAATGGCAAAAGGGAGGACTTTTGTCTTCTCCCAGAAAGAGAAATATACTGTATTTTTATGTTATTGTATCTCTTTTCGAATATTAGAGATCTGTAAATTTTTATTTAAATGAGATGATAAAATATTTGCTTCTGATTTTTAGATCACATGATGACTAACACAGAAATTTGATCTTCAGGTAGCCAGGATTCTTTTGTTTATCTACTTTTTCTACCACATGTTTATCCATTTTGATCAGGTGAGTCATCGTTCTCTTATTAATTTTATGAATTAGTCATATAATATAGACTAAAGTTTGCTTTTCAAAAGATTTGATGCATCTTTGGACCACCAAAAGATCCTAATTTGAAATAGTATCAAGCCTGGTGTCCTGGTTGAATTAAGATTAGTATGAGATCTTATTAAAAACAAATTTTAACAATCCAATCTGCACACTCCGCCATGGGGAAGACAATTTTGAACTCGCAGAACTTTCTTTCCTCAACCATTTATGCTGATGTTACACATCGATATGGAAGTGTTTTCACAAACATCTACAATTCTATACACAAAATGCTTAACAAAGAAAGACATATCCTTTGCCCCTGCCAAGTATGGAGTGTTCAACACAAGCACTTGAGTACATATAGTAGAGTCCATTTAAGGTAGGTGACGTGCATCATTGTACATTAAGTGCATGTTTAGTGCCCAGTGTTAGACAAGACTGAACAACATAATGGACAAGAGTTTAGCCTTTTTTCCTTACTTAACATTACCTAATAGTGCCGTGTCTACCTCACCAAACATGCTATAAGCGTCCAATTGTCTTACCATTTTTTCTTCAGCTCCTTTGAACTATTCATATATGAAGAGATGCAGCACCTGGGGCCTTGAAGCCACAAAAGCAGCATAAATATTGAAATGCGACTAGACACATAAAATCAATACCTTCAGCACGACAATTATATAGCTCTTAAATTTCAGCAAATAAAATTCAAGTGCAGAATTCCGAGAAAATATATGGGGGAAGAAGAATTGGCGAAAATTAACACTTTTGTTCCTTTCTTTTTCAGGTGAAGAAAGTGTACCCTTTGGGCTTCTACAGCTTGCTTACAGTACCCCCAGTTCTGGCGGTGATGAACGTATTCTGGTTTTGGAAAATCGCGAAAGGCTTGGTAAAAACCTTGAACAAGGCAAGACACACTGAATAGTAGAGTTGTGGTACTGTAGTAGAATCACTGCTTTTGAATTTTACGTCAGGTACATTACTTCTTTGTTACACTTCTAATCTTCACTGACAAGTATATGACAAGATATACATGTTAATTAACATTTGGGCCTTGCTTCAAATTAACAAAAATAGGTACATTCTCATGTCAAGCTACACTTCACCTCAAACTCGAACTCAAGGAAGCTCTAGTTCAACGGAACCAGTTCAGAACGAGTCCAAGAAATTGACATTTTCTACGGATCAGAGGAGTCAGTTGTCCGACTCCGGTTTTCAAAGAGGTGGTTGTCACTGACTCACTGTTGCTGCTGCTAGAAAGTCAGCAAAAAAAAAAAAAATAAAGGATATTGGAAAGGGAGTAATTTTGTTCCATGGGAGGGTTTGTAGGTATTAAACATACTCTTTAACAAGCTTGTTTGAAAATTTCCTCGATGAGAACTGCTTCAATACTAGATTTGCTCTCCAACATTAGAACCAGTAATTATGCCTAAACTTAGAGCACCGGGAGTGCTCCCTTCAGCATAGAGGTCACAACGGCAGAAACTAACACACACTTCATAATATCCAGGAAAATTGCATGTTCTGTACTATCTTAACAGCAGAATATGAAGATGCTTATGCTTGAACCAAAAAGAACATATGGACATGGTATTAGAGCGTGCAAAAGTTGTAGGTTCAATTCTTGCCATAACCTCTTTCAGAAAATTGTGTTGACCTTTCGATAATAAGAGGAATCTGCCTGGTACGTCAAATGATGTGCTTATGATGAAATTGGAATAAATAAATATATCTTCACTCGGTCATTTCAAACTTTTAGGTAAGATGTTTCAACCTTACCAATTCTCTGAAGTGCACGTCGTGCTCAAGCTATTCGCTAGGGTATAAATCGTCGCCAAGGTCCTGGCAGTGCTCAATTACTAAATATGTCGAGAAAAATCAAATGGGCTATAACTAATAGTGAAACATATCACAAGATTAAGAATGCAATATTCGACTAGAATCTGGGAGCAGCTATTCAATTGATGTCCTAAATATGGAAAAGTCATCACTTGGCATGATTATAAATATGGAAAAGTCATCACTTGGCATGATTATATGCTACACCAAAGAGAGCAATCAAAAGGCGTGTTTTTGTAAATGGATAGAGTAAAAGGTTCTCTTCCAAAATTTTCTTAAACATAGGGAACAGACTTTCAAACCAATCAATTAGCAGTTACACAAGTTCAACATAAGCCATTGGTGCATTGTCTCCTCGCCTCGGTAGAGTTCTGATTATCCTTGTATATCCTCCATTTCTGTCCCCATATCTCTCTTCGACCTCGGCAAATAATGCATGCACGATCTCCTTTTCATAGATAAAGCCAAGAGCCTGCCTTCTCTTATGTAGAGAACCATCCTTTGCCAGAGTGACCATTTTGTCAACATACTTTCTCATTGCACTGGCCCTTGCCCTAGTGGTCTTTATGCGGCCATGCTTCAGGAGTTGGGTTGTCAGGCCACGCAAAAGAGCTCGACGCTGGTCAGGGGGCCTATTAAGTTTAGGCACCTTCTTTCCATGTCTCATGGCAAAGAATCGTCCTCCATTGTCAATAACAGTAAAACAATGCTCAAAACTGGTTGAATCTGCAAGACAGATTAGTGTTCAAAGATCAACATTACGAAGAAATACCATCAATTCATGTTTGGTACGCTGCATTGAATGGGACTCACATTATAATGAACAAGATTTTAGCTGTTTTTTCTTCCTTAATACTATATCTGATAATATCCAATTCTAAGTAAACATGTTGTAAAAGGACTATTACACAATCCTCTCTACCAAACATGTTGTGAAAGTACTTCCACTCTAGCAATTGTTAACAGTATTCAATCTTAAATCTCCTCCTCTTTTCAACAATCTAAACAAGCATAACACTGAAAATGACAGTTTTCTTCTTCTTTTCTACTTCTTTTTTCTTTTTTCTTGTTGCAAGGTGGTATATGCTTACCTTCTATATGCGTCCTTCCTCCACCCATTGACTAAGAAATGGGCTTGCCCTTAAAATTGAAGTAACGAGGTCAAACAAATGGAATAACATTTTCCATTGGCTAACATCAAATTTATGTGCATATGCTATCTAAAGGCCATTTTATGGGCCAGTAACCTCACTCGAAATTCATCTCCCACAAGTGAACCAGAGAGACATTCGAGGGTCAGTTTCTTGTTGGGGCATGAATAGATAGAGTTGGAGTGAACACAGTTTAGTTTGGGCGATTTTTGAACTCTGTTCAAACCAAACCATTTAAACCATTTCATTTTCTAAACCACACCAAATTAAACCATTTTTTGTGGTTTGATTTGACCATAAAATAATACAATACAAAGTTTGACCATAAAATTTAAATCCAAAATTCATTCTTTCTTAAATAGATAAGAAAAATATTATCATAAATCATTTTTCCTTAAAGCTGAAGTCCTCGAAAATGGGCCTTCTGTCTTTCAATCCAAAGAAGCTGACTGGCAAGTAGTGTTGATTCTGTTGAAGTATAAATTGAACTAATAAAGTTTATATTTTAGGTAATAACAAGTAATTTTTTTAAAAAAAGAATTGGGTTAACGATTTGGTTTGGTTTTGAGAGGTTTTTAACTATTGAACCTAAACCGAATTGTTACTAAAGGATTGGTTTGGTTTTGAACTGAAATGTTGACGGGTCCACATGGATCCAAATCAACGGTTTCAAAACCGTGAGTTCAGTTCACTTTGGGCGGGTATGCAGTTTATTGTTCACCCCTAGGTAGAAGCAAGCACTACAAAAGAAAAGGTTTCCTTTGCCGACACTTGCTCCCAACTATAAACCCTATAGGTCTGTCTTTGTGGTTTCAAGGACTTCACATTCTATACTCATTGAAACAACCAGAATGTGCACCATTATCATTGAACCCAACTTTCCCGCAATAATTTTCTTAAAAATACTGTTTCCTCAGCGAGTCTCAATCTCACATCTAGTCTGTTATCAGCAAAAGAATTCAAAGCTCATTCTTCAAGTATCACCAAATCCACAGTTCATAGACTACGTTACAGATTTTTATTTTTATTTACTTATTTTTTGGGATACAAAGTACAAACGTCTGCTGTGTCACCGTCTAAAAATATGCTTTGAATCAGTTACATAATTTGAGAATGAAGTGCAGCACAGAAAGTATTCAATATAGTGCACAAATTTTCACAGCCGCAAGAAGAACGAAAGCACACACCTCTACTATGAACCAAATCCACAAGAAACAAGCATACCATAACAATCAAAAATCCAGTCTATTCTTATCAAACATCTATATTATGGAAAAGATGAATTGAATCCTGTTGCATTAAGCTTGTTAATCGAAAATTTAAATAAAGAAGATTATTAATTTAAAGAAGCAAAAACGCAACAGCAGTAAGAATAACCATAAAAAGGGTCTAAAAGATAATTATCATTACCCAGTGACAAGTCATGTACCAATCAAACAGCATTTTTAGATGGAAATATACAAAATCAGTAACGCTCAAACATTCATTAACAAAAGCAATACACAAACCCAGATAAATACGGAACAGAATTGAAGGCGAAAAATGTACCTGGTGAAGAGAGAGAGAGAAGAGGATGCAAAGGGGCGAGACCCACAAAAGAGTGAAGAAGTTTTGAGCTGGAAAGCTTGAGACGAGAAGAAGAGGGCCCAGTTGAAAAATGAACTGAAGAGACTGAACGAGGGGCATGAATTGAAGGAATGGCTGATCTGAGAGATGACATATTCCACGTTGCAGATGCTGATGTGCTAGCACACGCCATTACTGTACTTTTTCTTGCTCCGCTCTTGCTCAATTTCGTGTTCTGGCCTATGGCCGTATGGAGAGGATGAGGATGAGGGGATATGTCTTCTGTTTCTTTATATGGATAATTTGGTATTATAGCCCTTCCATTTGCTATGAATTTGTTTTTCACCCACAAAACAATTTTAAATTGCCAACATGACCCCTTATAAATAGTTTTTCCCACTTGTGTCGAAGTTTCATTTCATAGCTCATATTCTTATTTACCAAAATTCAATTTTTGTTCCAATTGAATAAAGCCGTCCATTCGGGGCAATCAATTGGTTTGGCGTTGAGTTGATGCACAATTTTTCCCATACCTAGGCAAATGAGTGGTTTTCTATGCCCATTTCAAATTCCGGAAAAGGCCCGAGGTAGAATTAGGAGTCTCAATGCAATGCAAGCACAAGAAGCAACAAACACAAGATCGACAGACTCATTGATGCGTAAAATATACCTAGAAAAAATATAACAATGTCTAATCGAGTGCCCCCACATTCATAGTTTGAACATTGAATTGAACACTCGTGAATAAAAAATTGGACAAAATTAAAAAATTGATTTTTAAAAACTTGTTCAATCTTATCCTGAGTTATTTTCTTTAATCTAAAATTTATTACTATGTTCATGGTGTTTTTCCAAACAATCTGTAATGTATTCTAATAATTTTTTATGTTCACATGATGTTCAAGACGCCACATAAGATGACAATTGAAGATATATGAGAATGAATAATGCTATCTATCAAGACTGACGTGTCTTGAACAATTTTGCATTAGGCATCGACAAACAAGCCTACAACCAACAAAGTATACACTCTGTGTTAAAGTAATGGCCAACCTTAGTTTAATTTAAAAAATTTTAAATTCTCAAGTGTTCTGCCTATTGTTTTAAGAATTAAGTGTGTGTTTGTCTCCCATTATTATAGGAGAAATGGAGTAATGAATAGTATTTTTTGGAGAATGTATGATTGAAATTTAAAGTAGCTTTATTGGTTTGTGTTTAGAATATTTTAGAAAAATCTTATTGTAGCAAATAATATTTTGGAATAATGGGAGACAAACGGAGCCTTAATATGACTAGCAATGAGATTTATCATAATGGTCCAACAATAATGTCTTCGTCAAAGACAACTTTCAGTTATATTCATATAATTCATTCATGTATATACTAATAAAGCAAAATGAATATAAACATCATAAATAAGACTTAAAAGAGCTCAAAGTGTCAAATACTTAATCACCGCAAGAAAATAACATAATATCAATATTGAAAACCACTAATGCCCATTCTTTTGACGTGTTCATTAAATGTCTTTGGATGCAATCCTTTAGTCAACAAATCCGCAACCATCAGATTGGTGCTAAGATGCTCAATTACACCTTTTGCTTCTGAACTTCTTTTAACGGCAAAGTATTTCAATTCCATGTATTTAGCACCTTTTATTAATACTTGTCATTCTTACAAAAGAAAACTGTCGTGGAGTTATCACAATAAATTTTCAGCAACCTGGCAATACTGTTGATAATGCTAAGTCCTAAAATAAATCCACACAGCCATAATCCCTAAACTGTAGCCTCAAAGCATGCCACAAACTCAGCTTCCGTAGTGGATACAGCAATGACGGTCTACTTTGCACTTTTCCATGAGATTGTTGCTTCGCTAATAGAAACAAGTAACCGAATGTGGATTTTCTTGTATCAACACATCCTGCAAAATTCGAATTTAAATATCCAATCACCTCAAGATGATATGATCCCTTATAAGTGAGCATGTAATTTTTCGTTCCTTACATATACCTCAATACTTTCGTTGCAGCTTTCTGTGATCAATTCGTGGATAATTTTGGTATCTACCCAACATTCCAATAGCAAAACGGATGAACGGCTAATACAAGTCTGTTCATACATCAAACTCCCAACGATAGATGCATAAGGAACTCTTTCCATTTGTTTTCGTTCTAATTCATTCTTTGGACTTTGCATAAGACTTAATTTGTCTTCTTTTTGAATTGGAATGATGCTTGCAGAGCACTTTTCCATTTTGAATCTCTTTTAAAATTTATAAATATATGATTTCTGAGACAACCCCAATATTTTTTGTGATTTATCTTGAAATATTTCTATTCCTATTACATAAGTTGTCTCTCCCATATCTTTCAGTTTACAGTTAATAGAGAAAAATCTCTTGGTCTCATGAAATATGCCAAAATTATTTGTAACAAACAAAATGTTATCAACATACAAGACCAAAATTATAAACTTGCCCCACTGGTATTCATGTATGTACATCGATGCACGATGTTTTCTTAAAGAGTCCTTTTAGTTATCAAAGAAATGGTCTATTTGTAATCATTGTCATCTTTCTGAGTAGCCTTTAGCGACAAGTCTAGCCTTGTATCTTTTGATATTACCTTTGTGTCATGTTTGGTCTTAAAGGCCTATTTACACCTGACTCTTTCGGAACCAGAAGGCAAATCAACAAGACTACAGAAATCATTATGTTCCATAGACTTTAACTCTTCTTTCATGGCATCTATCTATTTGGAAGAAATTAATATTTTCTATGGCTTGTGAAAACGAAACTGGATCTTCACCAATTCCTAAATCAAAATCTGATTCTTGTAGATAGTCATCAGTAATAGTAGAATCTTTTTATCTTTGAGACGTTCTTAATGTTGTTTGTTGTGGTTCATCTACTATAGGTTCATTAAGAGAGTTTCATTATTGTAGTCGTTGGATTGTTCGCTTGTTGCTCTCTTGGATTGTTGAAAGTTCATTCATATTCCACTTATCTTTCAAAGTGTAATAGTTCATTCGAAATGGACCATATTCTGAAGGCAATGAGTTTATGATAAATTGCGTTAAGAAACTATATCCACACTCATCCCCGTATTCTTCAAATTTGCCGCTAAGCTTGTCATCTCAATGACACGCTCATGCATGGTACGGGTACTATCAAATTTCATGGTCGTCAGCGTTACCATTAATGTACCAACAACTGGCTTATCAGGAAATTGAGAACAATCTTCCACTAACTTCATAAAGTCCTTAACAATTTCAGTTCTTGGGAGAGTAGACTTGATGTTGTTCGCTAAAGTCATCCGCGTAAACATTAGGCTTAATCTGTTCGATTTTTCCCAAGCCATATGCAAAGCTCTTTCCTCAGTAAAAGCACAGGTTTCTCATCTTGATAAACGAGATCAAGGTCCAGGACACCTAAGTGAAACTGAACTTATTCAGACCATTCTGGGTAATTAAGCTTAATGAACATAGGAACAGACAATGCTTGAGAATGAAGAGAAACATTAACAGATGCTGCAAAGTACATAGAATGCTCAAATATTAATGCTTGGATACATAACTTAAATAAGTAACACAAATCCTGATAGTATTCCTTCAAACATTAAATATTTATTAAAATTCTCCTCTGAGTGATTCAACAATGTACAAACATAATTGATGCTTAATTTTAATTTCACATAATTGGCAGTTAGATACAATCCACTTAAACATGCTTGCTATCTTTGGATATTCCAAAACATATCTAATCAAGCATACCAATTAATCACAATTATATTTATAATTATAAAATAACTAATCAATCTTTGTGGGCGATCTTTAAATATCTTATAATTAATAAATCTCAACATACCCATGACAAGCAAACATATTTTATATCAATGTGTCATCTCATTAGTCGCATCACATAATCATGGATAATTCAAAATATTGTTTAATTTGACGTCTATATGAACTTTCTAATATGACCACTTTGTTGACTAACAAATTGTACATTCTATGGATATCAAATTAAATTATCATAACAATTATCAATAACATTATATAGTTTGATAGACATAAACTTTAGGTTTCAAATATTGTTGTCTATGTTAAGGTATAGAATCTCACATCAAATAAAGATGAAAATATTTATCAACTTATAAAGGATTGAACTACTCCTCTTAATAAGGTTGACCTTTTTAGATGGAACCCCAAATCTTAACATGGTATCAGAACCCATTAAATTCCAACGAGTAATTCGATCTGATTAAAACTAAAAAAATGAGTATACAGATTTCAAGATTAGTCAGCTCAAATGAGCCACCATCTTGCGGGGGCATGTTAAGGGATAGAATCCCACATCGAATATAGATGAAAACATTGACTAACTTATAAAGGATTGTGGTACTCTTCTTAATAAGGTTGACCTTTTAAGATAGAACATTCACATCGAATAAAGATGAAATCGAATAAAGATGAAAACATTGACCAACTTATAAAGGATTGGAGTACTTCTCTTAATAAGGTTGACCTTTTAAGATGAAATTCTAAATCTTAACAGTCTAGATATATTAATTACCATTTTTTTAAAGACCTACAATGTTCTCATTCCTTAATCACAAATCAATCTAGAGTTAAATGAGAGAATCAAAGAGAAATAATACGGAACAAATGTAGAGTAGACAGTTATACGAATCATGCAGAAAAGTTAAGGAATCATAACATATAGAGTAGACAGTTATACTATAGGTACAAATGTTTGACAAATTTTTTACAGAAGAACACTCGACAATTTTTCATTGGTTTTTAAAACAACAATGGCAGAAAATTCCCTGTACGCATCTAGAGTAGGCACGTGTCAGTGTAGCCACATAACCCCACCATGGAAAAATGGTTTTTTTTTTAATAATAACATAAATGAAAGGCATGCATGAATTATACAAAGTTTATAGAGTACTACCTACTTTTCCCTTCCTCTTTTAAGGTCAACTCAGGCCACAATTAGCAAATGCACTCAATATACACAACTATGCCTTCAGATAACATTATACTAGAGATAACAAATGAGCCGGAATGGTGTGATTTTGAGGTGGCAATAATTATATAATTATAAATTAATTTCAGCGAAAATACATAATTAGTAAGATTAATTTTCTCACCAATAAATTTAGGCACTTTTAATGGATAGTAAAACTAATAAACATCAATGAAAAATCATAAGTTCTTTAATGAAGGCACTAATACCACACGTAAGTAATAATTCTTCTTATTTATGCAAATTAAATCCTAATTATGCATAATCAATAAGTCCAACATTTTAGAACAAGATGATTTTTACAATTTCAGAATTTGGGAGAAAATGTACTAATATATCCATATATTATGTGCCATGCTTAGATAGAGAGGTGTTGACCTATGATTGATTGTAACCTTGAAGTTTAGATTATAACAAATAAGTCAATCTTTTTTTTTTTTAACTATTGAATTTGACTGATTATAGTTTTCAAAGTATTAAATGATAAATTAATCGATTGTTGTCAAAAGATTAATATCAAGACTATCAAATTGGACTCACAATAAAGGTCAAGATCGAAGTTATCAAGTCATCCAAACATTCAAGACAAAAGCTTAAAAGAAAAACATCAAAGAAATATCAAGATCAAGAGTTTAAGAATTAAACGTCAAAGAAAGATCAAGATGAGAGCCTAAGAGCCAAACTTCAAAGAAACGTCAAAGACTAGGCTTTCTTATATCAAATGTAGAGGTACTAACACCTTGATATTTAGTAATGAACTATAAAAGCTCAAAAATCATTTTGTGTGTTATAAACTAATTTGATTATCACTTGCATAATTTATTTTGTTCAAAAGTAAAATTGATTTTCAAAATTATATTTGAACTTAGATCGTATTTTTCAAACATCATTTGCCTTGAAAACTAGTTAAAAACTCCTTCCAAAAGTCTACATTTGTCAAAATATTCAAATCGAATCAAACAGGGTACTGGCCGAAACAGCCGCAACTGGCTGTAGCTGGTCGGACATTCAATCGAAGTGTCACGGACTACAGCTTTACCTAAGCCCCATGACCCTATTGCAACCGCTTTGCCCAACTTCGATCGCAAATTGTAAATATTTTATTTCAATTGTAAAATAGTTAGAAATTAGAAAATTTTAG
>CAIGRQ010180134.1:0-14113 GCA_903798375.1 Fraxinus sp. D2006-0159 | reverse complement strand
AAGGCTCCTTCAATATTGGACAATACTACATATACACTTTCTTTTTTACCTAATCTTTTACATACACTCACGATATGGTGTAGGGGCCATACATTTGAGAGTTTTTTATTCACGCGGGTCCTGTGCGCATGTGAGAAAGTGTAACATTTACGGTACAAATAAAATTATCCTTCAATATAATGATATGCTACTTTGATCAGCATGCGGAGGGGACACGTTTGGTCCAATCTATTGAGTTTTTAAACACATTTGTTCTTGATTAGGTGTAGTATAATTGGTCATTGCCCAAACTCAACACCAACACGCACATGGTTCCAATCTTGGGTTTATTTTGACATGTAGTTTAAAGTGGTCATGATGCTATCACGGAAATTTCCAGGCCAAAATCTCTTTGCGAACGTGGAAAAGATAAAGAGCCAAATGGTTGAATTTGGTTTTGAGGTCAGACATGATAAATAGATATTTTAAAAAAAATGAAAACAAGAATCTGATTCTTAGCTTGTTTTAAATGATTTTTATTTTTCATTTTTTAATGCTCTGATAGGCTAATTTTATTTCCCAATGGAATCGATCTCTTCAAAGGAAAATAATACTTGTACACTTTAGGATGTATATCCTTATGTACACCGTTATGTACGGGTAACACCACCTGTATTCAAAGCATTGGTACTAATTGACAATTGGTAACGTTACTTGGTAAGACATAATCTAAAATCCGGGTACAGAAATCTTGAAAAAAAAAAGCGTGACATAGCAAGGGCGTGGAAAGTCTTGAGGATGACAAGAGAACATGATAGTGCTCGTCAGGAAGCTAGATGGAGATTAAAAAATTCCCGTTTACAGTCCCTTTTATATATTAGTAAGATATATTTTAAATTTTAAAACATAAAAAAATAAAAAATAAAATTTTGAGGCAAATTCAAAAAATTCAATGCGGTGACCATGTTTTCCATGCACATCCCTTTTCAGATTGGGTCATGATCCAGTGATTCAGATTGCACTTTATTAAAATGTCATGACTCTTCAATTATGCATTTATTTCACTTGAAAAGTCGCATTAAATCTTTGCATCTATTGGATACTTGTTTCAATTCACACATTTTAATCATAATATACCCATTAATTCCAACAATAGCAAGAACCAAATCATGGGTTCACATTGCATAGGACATGGGATTCGGAGAGCCACGTAAAATTAGACAAATAACAAGTGAAGCCAGATTACGTAGGATTCAACATACAGCTCGGGGTTTTGGAGAGCCACGTGAAATCAGGCAAGAAACAACACGTTAAACCCAAGTTGTGAAATCATTCAAGAAATAACATTAACTCACGGGATCATATTACATAGGATTCAACCTAGGATATGGAGAGCCACACGAAATTAGAAGGAAATAACATCAGGTTTTGGTGACCCACTGTGTTAAATCAGGCAAGAAATATCAAGTGAAACCTATGTTGTGAAATCATGCAAGAAATAACAAGAATGGATGGATCATGGGATCATGCTATGTAGGATTCTGATTAGGGCATCGAGTTCTAAAAACTCAGTTCCACCAAACTGAATTAAGAACCCTTTCTACATTAAAGATCCGTGTCTTTGTGCTTGTCCCTCATTGTGGCCAACCTAAGAAAATACAGTGAATCATGATAGAAATTCAGAAAAGGATTATCGATTCAATCCATATACTCAAACAAATCCTTTTCGCATGTATAATCTTTAAAATCACACTCCATGTTGAAATCAATGAGAACAACAAAATTCTTTAAAATCATACTCCATGTTGACAAATCAATGTTCCAACAATAAAACCTACTTCAATGCTCCAACAATAAAAAACAAACACATGGCGATATTTGGGTAAGGATTTCGAACAGGGCATAAATTTTGACGCACATAAATATACCATGGTACGTCATTCAAAGGTATAAATCAAGATGCAAATTTGAAATATAAACCATAGGCCAACCTGACATCAAATGAACCTGACAAAATAGAGGTTTACCCAACCCAGTTTGATAAAATCCTAATGGCACATGAAAATGAAAGGCGTTTCAAGCGTGTTGGAGAGAAATTCCTCAAAAATTTAGTAGTTTAATTCAATTTAAGCTATATCCAATTCATTGTTGCCTCTAATAGGTTTAATCACTTGCTGTATTCTGTGAAATAGTACAACCTTCAAAGATTAAGGAAAGATTTTCAAAACCCGCAACGCTGCATCGAAATCAATTTCCTTGAATCATCAGGCAGATTTGGAAAATAATCATACTAGTAGCAAAGAATTGGTAGATGAGAACTTGATTGTGCATCTAGCTGATCTGGGACACTTTCCTTTTAAAACAAGTCAATGACAGGCTGTAGGAGAATCTTGCAACATGCTGCACCCACTTCACTTGCACTAGAGCACCCAAACGAATATTTTCAAGAAGAAAGAAATAATGTACTATGAATTTCCTATAAAATTAATTATTTATTTCCTTCTCGTGATTCTGTAACTCACTTCTCGTTGGCACTGCTGTCTGTAACAGTCTGCATTTCAAGCAGATTCTGCTGTTCTTCATTCTCTTGAGCATTTACTTCTTTCGCCGGGTTAGGTCTGTTGCTTGTAGATTGCTGATACATGATACCACCAATCATGCAAATCAAGAGTCCAATTGTTCCCACAAAAGTTGAGTGTTTGTCCCAAATTACTAGATTTATCACAACTGTCAGAAGCTTGTTCACTATTCCAAGAACAGTGAATCCTGTAGCTGAAATTGCTCTTCGGCAAGAGAATCCAAAGAAAGATATAGCTAAACCAAACAAGCATGACAGCCCTACTGGCAAGACAACCTGAAAGGAATGCCAATCTGATTCATCTGAGATATCATGCTCTATCTTCTTCAACTCTCCCATTATAAGCAACTCCAGAGGAAACAATAGCAAAGCCTCAAGATTATTGTACAGCACAAGCCCCCATGTATTTAAACCAATAGTCATAACTACATGCTTGATGTAAACAAAATCTATGGACATGCTCACCAAGTAAGCCAAAGCCCAACTATAAGCCATGAGAGTGAACTGATAATCTGTTATGACATAAAGCACACTACCAGCAAATATAGTACCAAGCGATAACCATGTCTTCAATGCTGGCCAAGGCTGGTGCAAATATAGGGTCTCTCCTATTGCAACAAATATAGGGACCACCGAACGGAAGACGATGAACGTATCAACATTGGCATGGAGGAGGAGCTCGCTGTTTGTAAATAACGACAGATAGAATATAATTGCAGCAGGCAGGAACTGCCACATTGTAACAAGATCAAGCTTATCACGCTCTATTATCTTAAGCCACCCACAAATTAGCACTCCGGCAGCACTCGTTAAGTACTGTAACGCTGTTAGAGCTCCTGGGTAAGGAAATCTCATGACAGCCCATTTGTTGATGATCGAAAGCAATGAAGCTGAAATGCAATAACCCGCAGCTATACCATAGATTGAGATGTGCTGGAGCAAGCTACTATACCACGTTGATTGGAGCTCGGGGGAAATGGATGGAACATCCGACCCCTTAGTAGCATTCCCATCTTTAGGATTTTCCACATCATTTGACATCTAATCTGAACATTTAGCACATTAGTTCCGATTTGTTTTACATACTTATCAAATATCACAGCATTGCAAATACCAATTCAGTAAATCCAAGTCCATGTATCAACTATAATACATTTAACTCCAAAACATTCAAAAACGTGCCAATCCCAACTTTAATAGTTTAAAATAGGTAATAAATTGCAACATTAAAAAAGAAAAACGAAAACCCAAATAATTACTAGCTCAGATTTTTGTTACATACTCTCCAAACACCATATCATTAAAAATAAAATTACCAATTCAGCAATCCAAGTCCATGTATCAACTATAACACATTTAACTCCAGAACATCAGCACGTATTTCATTTCCACCCTTAAAACTTCGAAATCACATAAAAAAAAGGAATGCAGAATCAAAATAGAAGTAAAAGTTACTATGAATCAAATCAAACCCTAAAATCAACACAAAATAGAAGTGCGACTGACGAATTAAATTAACGTTTGAGGAAGGAAATGTACCTTTCGGGTACTAAATATTTTATGCAGTTTTCCGTACGTAGATTTTGTTCACCGGCTAAGCCTTAGATTTGCCCTTTTTGGCAACAGGGAATCGGTGCCAGTACAGAGGATTTTGTGTCGGTGAAACCCGGGATGTGGACTTTGGATCTCGGGTGTGAGCGTGTGAGAATTTTTGATGAACAAGGATGGGTCCCGCATATTTTTTTTATTTTTTTAAATACATGGTGGGTCCCGCCATTTATCTCTATTCTGGCCAAATTCTGGTGTTCTTCCTTCTGTACATGGGGCAAAAACCATTTTTGATTGGACAAAAATATTTTCTTGTTTTTATTATTTTGATTGCATCAAATAGATTCTATCATTATTAAAATATAATTTTCACATTTTCACTTGACTTTGTAATGTATAACTCATAGCCTCTATTTAATGTTACGCTTTTATCCCGCCTCCGCTTCGCGGATGGGACGGTCACGTTAAAATTTAGGGTTCCATCTTAAAAGGTCAACTTTATTAAGAGAAGCAATCCAAAATCTTTATTAATTAATCTGTGTCAACATCATTTGTCGATATGGGATATATATCTCTTAACAAGGTCAAAACAATGTTTTGAACATTAATTTTTAAGAGAATAGACGATTAAAAAGTAAGGGAAACTTTGGATTAATAAGCATTTAGAAAAAGAGTTTTCAAATAATGATTGTAAACAGAGACTTAATTCAAATTGTCAGACCACATCAAGTTGATGTAAAGTTTACACGACTCTCTCAATTTTTTTTTCTATCCTTATATACTCGTAGAAACATGGAGTTGACAATTTTGTACAGAATTCTATTTCCTCATCTCACCATTTTCGGCTTATATTTCCTCGCTTGATTTGCATATGTTTAGAAGAGATGGTTGAAATATGTTACCATGCCTATTTCCCAACAAATGCTCTCTCTTTGTTCATCATGTATTTGGCTCATGTTTATAAATACTCAAGTCATTTTTTATCCACACATTTTGAATAACTCAAAAGTACTAATTACTCGTTCATCACTTATTTCTATCTATTCATAATTTAATTTGATTTGTCTATGGTCTCCCAAGTTTCTGATATGTTAAACTACAGTTTTATTGCTCTTGTGAACAAAACCTCTTCAGTTCATGAAGAACATGCAAAAATTTGATTGATTTATAATCTAAGATGTTCTAAGAATGAATCTTGGCATTAGCAACCTTCGAATGCAAATTTGAGTTTACAATTATCAAGAATATGGAAAGAATTATTTTATCCAACAATTATGCTTTCTGCTTCTCAATGAGTTGTTTTGTAGCATTTGAGGAGAATAATGGACTTTTTTTTTTTTTTCCTCTCTCTCTTCTGTCCTTGACATGATTATGCAGTCGACCAAATCTATTGTTAATAAGGCTTAATTTGTTGTTGTTTGGCTTTGGCATGATTCATTGTTTGTATTTGTTGGCTAGTCATCAAATTACAGGGAAAATGATGCCGGATGCAGCATCAGATTCATCCAGTCTTGTAGCTATTGCAGTTGTAATTGCATTTGCATTATCAATAGCACTGTATATTTTGCTTCTAATCTCTCCGGTGGCCATTTGAATCCCGCAGTAACATTTGGAATGGCTATTGGAGGCCACACAAGCATTCTGATGGCCATTTTCTACTGGATTTCTCAAAATTTGGTAGCGAATCCAGAAATTCGAGTGAACTAAAGCGGATCTAGGCGAGCGACAACCAATATATGCAATTTCTTTCTAGCAATATTCTCAAAGTCTCTTTTCAGTTTTGCAGCACGTTCCAACATTCTCAGTCTTCTTTTCAGTTTTGCAGCACGTTCCACCAACACATGAAATGACTCGTTCTTTTTCAGCCATATTGTAAGGCATGATGACATTTACATTGATGTACACAGTATACGCTACTGCTGATCCCGGGTGCGGTTCCATGCTAGCAATTGGCCCGTAGGCCATAGTGCCGGTGTAAGCGGCTAACATCCTGGCATCGGGGCCTTTCAAGGTGGATCAACAAATCCCTCCTACTCCGTCGGTTCTGCACTTGTGGGGAGGGAGTTCCAAGAATCAAGCAGTCTATAGGATTGGATGCATGAATTCTTTATGAGCATGTAGTTTTCCCTGCTCAATCAGAGCTCGATTCATCAAAGGGCATTGCTCACGGAATTTAATTTCAATTATTAAGTGCCAGGATTCTTGTTACTTAACTTTCACCTTCAGTTTTGATTGCTTTTGCATTGAATATGTTCAACAGATGTACAGAGAAAAAAGGGCTCAATAGCGTGCATTAGTAGGCAAAACAGAATACTACGAACTTAGCTAAAAATCACACGAGTGCACTCTAAACCAATTCGATATAGATGATTTCAAAAATTGATCAAAGATCATAGACATACACTTGGAGCATCAAAACTTGGAATAATTTGGAATTCAGATTTATTTGTCATAGAAGATTGAAGGCCCTTCTATATCGGTGGTTTTTCTTGCTTTATATAACTTACACTATCAGTATGTTCAAATGGGCCACATCTTTAGAGAATGCAATCTGCAATTACAACCAATACATGAGCTTACAGTAAGAGCTGCAGGCGGAGGGGTTGGAATCCAACAAAGGTAATCTCAGGATTCCACGTACTTCGTTTATTCATGCCAAGTCTTGGATCTCCAACAGGCAGAGCTCGATCTGGTGAACTTACCAACTCACCATTACCCTTTTCTCATTGACATGCCAAATAGTGATGTAAGACCTTCTGGAGAGAAAATGCATAAGATCATAATTAGAATAACAGGTGAAAACCAGGGGTGTAAGTGACAACTCAGTGACTGGAGTGCCTAGTTGCTTCTGAATGAGAATGTTGAAATGAATCATTTAGTTCGAGCCAGACTACATAAATCCTTATTTCGGCTACATGCCACTCTATGCAGTACATTCACCACATCTATGCAAGAAAAGTTTCAACCGCTATAGGGCATCATTCCCTTAATTTATCCTTAGTCATTGCCACCTCCTCTAGTTGGCGTTCTAGTAGAGCCACACGACATTTGTTCTTCCCCGAAAAAGGTATTCACATCTATAAATAGCATATGTAATTTCACATACATTAAGAAAAGCTGCAAGTTATTCAAGTTTTGTGGGACAATCATATATGCATTTACCATTGTGATCTTCTAAAACTCGGTCACTCAACAATTAGCTTTAATCTATTGTGAAAGAACTTGTCAAAGTCAAACCTACTGGACCTTGTTCAATTACTAGATTTCGAACCTGATGAGATAGATCCAAGCAATAATGCATACAAAAGGCAGAATTTTGCAAAAGTCTATAGGTTCTAAGTAAAAAGAAGCATACCTTAAATTCATCAAACTATTATCATTATGCAATCTAATTTCCCACCATCTGCCCATAATTCCCACTAGAAACAGACGATGTACCCTGCTCAATACACTGAACATAGAAAACAAACCATTTAGAATTAACAGTATGAGATGACATTTCTTACTGCAGGATATTCATTCATCTTGGATAATAGGGTAGATGCACTCAAATACCAACAATTTATCAACCCTTCCCTCTCCTCTCTCTCCGTTTACGACATTAAAATGATTCTTTCAGTAGAAGAAATATGACATTCCAATGTGTAAAATAATAAGCAGGCTTCCAGATTTATGTAGAATAAGTGAAATCTATGGATAATTAAACAAAACATAACCGGAAGGCTAGGCAGGTATCAGCTTACCTCAAATATTTAAGAATATTGATTACCTGAAGAAGATAATTGTGTAGCCAGTCCAGTGTTTGGGGGAAGGTTGTTGCAGATATGTTGACAACCGTTAAACCCTGCTCATATTGTGAAACACAATGAGCATTAAAGAAATAATACATGTTTTCCCAATGATGCAACTCGCCCAATAAATTATTTACTCAACAATACGAGAAACTCCTACAAGATCTTTATTTTAATCCCTTCGAAAAAAATTCAGATTTCCTCTTTTGAGTGGATCAACAATACGAGAGACTCCTACAAGATCTTTATTTTAATCCCTTCGGAAAAAAATCAGATTTCCTCTTTTGAGTGGAGACAGTGATGGCAAAATTATGCATGCATAATCTGAATAAAAAATAGATAATTACTATCTGATTGAATTTACTTTGACAAAATCAACAGGATTAACATAAAGAACAAAGGGACAGGGAGATATAGTGAGCTTGTGTTCGCTGTTCACAGCAACTTCTAATCTTTTTGTGTTCCGAGTAAAGAAACCATGGTTACCTCAGGCAACCATGATGAACAGTGTCAGAGAATCAATCTGGAAATTGTCATCTAACAGATCTTTTCTACAATAAGACACTATCTTAGCCCCCCACCCCCTCATTCCCATGAGAGAGAGAGAGAGAGAGAGAGAGAGAAGCTGGTTCACCATTGAGAGTCCTCAGTAATTCCTTATGGCATATAATTAACAATCCACTTCACATCCTCCATTACGTTGCACATTTATGTACATGAAAATTCTATTTCACCATTTGATGGCTCGTGAAAGGTGAAATTGACCATACCTGTGATTTAAACGAACAGAGATAATCCTGGATTGTTTTTAAGTTGCTTATTAGCTTATCTTTGTCCTGCAAAAAAAGATCAGAAAGAAGTACATTTGTCAAAATTATAAGAAACCATACAGAAAACAAGTTCACAGACATTTTAGAACTACCATAGCATCTAAAAGTTTTAGCAGACAAAGAGGGGATGAATTTATTTATTTTTCAACACGTCCCTCAATATATGGAAGTTTTTCGTAAATGGGTACATGTGAGATTTAACCTCAAAACCTGTGCTAACTCTAGTACCTTGTTGCATTACAGATTTATCTAAAATAGTAGCAAGGCAATGAATTTATTAATCATACCTCAATCCCCAATTAAAATACTGATAAAGTAAATTAAGGAACAGAAATAAAATCTCCTCATCCAAAGACATTTGGAGCCTGCAATTTAATTAAATTTGAAGCAATTACACTAGCTAGGTACTGAAACCTTAATTGGATATTTTTCACAGCTACGAGTAGATATCCATTCCTCTAGCAATGCCTGTGCAAGAGCAATAAATTTATTAAGGTAAAATCTAATGAAGAAAATGAGGCTTGAATTGTAGGTTCTTCAGCTTCCTACTTTGGTAACAGAAAGGAGGCTATTTTTAACACACCTTATGATCAAAGTCGGCCATCTTTAGGATTATTGGAACTATTATGGGTTCAGGACCCGACTTTTCTCTTTTGACTGAAGGAGCCTTGTCTGCTTCAGAATCTCTAACAGTTTCACCTGTGGATTAGTAAAAAGTTAGAAACGAAGATTTATCCAGCCATAAAAGTTCCTGTAAAGAAAACATAGTACACAACTGCCTTATGCCAGAAATAAAGAACAGTGTTTAGCACAGAAAAGAACAAAAGTTTTCACCTTTATTATCAGGTAGACCGCTACCTATATCCAAAGATTTCAGATCATCGGCAACTCTATCTATGTCAGATACCAATTCCCCTGATCTCCCTTCCTGATGACCGGAATCGCTCTTGCCTTGATTACCACATTCAGTACTAGAATCATTCTCAACTACCGGTCCATTTTTATCATTCTCCAAAGACTTCTCTTTATCTATTGCTGGCAAGGCTGCTGATAATTTATTTTCATCATCCATTAAGTAGATACTTGGATCCAAATGCATTCCCTGTTATTGTAGAACAAACAACATGGATCAGCACAAGGGTGAGGTTACAAGTTCATGGTGTTCATCATCAGTTCCCAGAAAATATAATGTGATAGCATCCAGAATGTTTCCAGCATTTTTCTTTCTTTTATGTGTCACTAAAATTCATATCATATGATGCTGACATACTGCTACCTAGTCAAACAGTGAAATGGATAACAATATTCCTGCTTATTCTAGGTAGAATAGCATTATACGTTGAGTGGCTTTTCCATTCTAGGCCATTCCACCATACCAACTTTAGCTGAAGAACTGTCATCAAAGTCTCAAAAACTCTGCTGGTTCCAGTCCTAAAAACTAATTCAAAAACAAAACCCCACTGTCATGACCAGATGACCTGATTCCGAAAACGAAAGTGGTGTTATAACTCCTTGTTTTATTGGGAATGTCAATTTAATGGAAGCTTCTAAAGACACCTATAAACTTGTTACTTACACTAACATTTAATATCACAAAATCAATAGGAAAGAACCGGTCTATAAAATACAACTCATTGGGCCCTGCATTTATTTGCCAAGCAATACACATAATTCAAAAGAAATCAAAATGCTATTGCGGTGACAAATTTGGAATTCTAATTTTAATGACATAATGAAAAGGAAATATAGTGTTTATAGAGCAAACAGCCTTAAATTCTGGCATTGTTCAAATTCTGCTTCCTCATTATCGGTATAATTACAATAAAAAACAAAGTTCTCAGGTTGGCTTAACTTTCAAATGAAAATAAATTTCAGAACTCGTTGTTATGTATACAATGTTGTCCTACAAAACCATCACTTTTCCCTTTGTTTAATATTATTCCTGAATCTACAATCATTTTACATCATGAACCATACACACAGAAATACAAGTTTACATGTATTAAATATATTAGAAATCAGCATAAGCCCATATCTTCTTCATTTCCATTTTTAGAAGCTGATTCAATTACATCAACTGCATGGTTCTCAAAAATATAATTAGCTTATTATATTTTTGGTACGGATAAGGGAAATATTTAGAATAAGAAACACAAAGCCATTGCCAGTATGTTAAGAAAGGAGCCACAATGTAATTTAGCATAAAGAACTTTACCTCAATTATAATCGGCTTCCCATCTTTCATCGCTTTCTTCAAATCACCAGCCAAACCTACATGGGAATGTTCTTTCTCACATATATTAAAGTCCTTAAAATGCTTTAGATTAATAGAAGTAGAGCTATTGCATTACCTTTACGAACAATCCAACATTCTCTACAAAACTCAGTTATTAGTTCCTCAGAGGAGCTGAAATCTCTAGCCCAAACAGGGGAAGATGCTAATGGTGCACTGAGATGAAATAATATGTGCATGAGCATTCTGATATTGCACAAGCTTCTTTAAAAATTACACTTACAGCATAATATTAGAGTGTGAGATCTCTCCTGATAATGAATCCAGTTGGGAAATGGGACACCCACAAGCAAAAGGAAAAAAAACCTTAAAAACAGTCAATCCTACCAAATGTCAAGACAAAGATACGTGGCAATTTTATGCCTGTTGATTTGAGAGAGAGCATGCCCATGGAACAAGGCAGCACCTCAGCTGAGCCAGGCTTACAAAGTAAACATGATGCAAGATAAAAGCAAGTTGGAAAAATGCCAAATTATAATTTGTTAGTGTAATCCAAATTTGTGACAAGTATTTCAGACGTTGGAAAAACAACAATGCACTAAAAACAGTTATGGATCACCTACTCTGTTGCTGTGCGTAGGAGTTCATACACCATGCCAGTCTGCGGCATCAATAAAATGTATCAGCAAAGTCAAACAGCACTAGCACATAACTGAACTGGATCTAATAGCATAAGATTTAATGCTGATCGGTTTGTACCCGAGATTGATACAAGTAAAAATGCCAAAGAAGGGATATATAAAACAGGCTTGCCTGCAAAACATTTGGCAAGTTTAGCCGTTGAGCAAGCTGAGTAGCAATAGTAGATTTTCCCACACATGCAGTACCACAAACAAGTATAACCAAAGGCACTCTTTGATGATGAAATCTAAAGAGGAAAAAAAGATCGATTTTTTTAAAAAAAAATAAATAAAAAATTAGTGTATCAGATCAAGCAATAATTATGATATTGAATTTGAAAAATACAAGAAGACTTGACCTTGTCATCATTTTATAGCGGTTTATATATTCTTCCCCATAACCTCGCCGCTCCATAAGCTACACAATGCAATGAAAAAGTTCGCAGTTTTTCCACACAAAGTTCAAAGATTTTTACCCATGAAAAAAAAATAGAATCTAGGGAGAGAGAAAAGAAAAATGGTGAAGGAAAGAAGACAGAAGAAAAGTTTTCCAGCAATGGTACTAATGCTGGGCTTTCAATTCGTGGAGTGTACCATGAGACTCAGAGGCCACTGATAGGAATTTCAACTTTCTTTTATTTTGGCATGTATGTTCATTGATTGTCCATTGTAAAGATGGAGGCAGTAAGTTCCCATTCAAATAGTTTCTGGGGTTGTAATTTTTCGTCAACAACAATAAATCAAGCACGGTTGTCAGATAAATTGAATAAAAAAATCACAGCTTGAACTTTATAAACACATACTCATGAATAATGTAACTGCATATCATGTGCTACTTGGAATCATAATAGAATATGGATTTGTAGTTATACCAAAAAGATATACAGGATCATGTGAGAGTTCTGTAGGTCAAGATACAGTAAATATTGGATTCTGATCAGGGATCAATATTGCTTAAAACACTACAAATGACTTAAATCTTGACCATATAATTTCCCAATTCAGGGGAAACTATTGGAGGATTTTACTTATTGTTTCACAAAAAAATAAAACACTCCAGCCTACCCTACTGGGAAAAATAACAAGAAAATTTAAATCAGAGAAAACTATAAGCAGCGTACCTTAAATAAATTGGCTTCCAAATCGGATTGTGAGCTGCCAAAAAAAACACAGAATTCCTAACAAAAGCAAACAAGATTGCAAATTCAAAAGCTGAGAATGAGACGTTAGAACATACACATCAAGAAGGCTATTGTCAATGAGCAACTTTTTAAGTTCAAGAGCAATCTTAATAGCCACGTGATTCGGAATCTGTAATAAAGAAAAAAAAAAATTAAACAGATTTGGAAATTTCAAAACCAAAATAAGAAAATGAATCAACAAAAATGGTAAAAACCTTGAAATAGAAAAGAGTTAAAAGAACGCGAACCTTAGTGACAGTTAACATTCTACTAAGCAAAAATCTAGATAGCACGTAATAGTGATCGGCATTATCACCCAACCACACCTTTACCTATAAAAATTACAAAAACACAAATTTCGTGCATGAACAGTTAAATTAAAAGTAATTATGGTATAACCACAAAGAAAAGGCTGAAAAATTAACAATTATTTGTACCTTAACGAAATCGTATTTGGAGGAAGCGTTGCGAGTGGAGAATGGGAAACCTCCTGATCTTTGATTTTCATAATCATCTTCTTCTTCCTCATTTCTACTAGGGTTTTCCGTTACCAATTCCTTATCTTTTTTCATTTTTTCCCTAATTTTTTCTTCGATTTCCCTCACAAATTGGATTTATAGGAATTTCGTAGGGAAATAGAGAGATTTCAGTGTGTGTAAATTTACAACAGCACCTTCGAACAAGGAAGAGACAAATTAGAATGACTATTTTACCCCCTCCATCCATCCTAGCATTTTAATAAAAAACGAAAATCTATTGACTTTTCTATTTTTATTTTAATTATTTTTTAACTTCTCTAATTTATAATACACGGTTTCAAATTAATTTAGTAGGTGGAAGAATGAATTGAATCTTACAAAAGTTGAGCTACAAAACTTAGACTTCCCAAAGTTCTATTGATCTGAAAACTACTTCAATTTGTTTATACTCAGCCTCATTTTTAAAAGATTTTTTTTTCAATAATATTTTTAATTGCACATTCTCTCAATAAAAATTCAATTTCTCCCTAATTCTTAATCACGCATTCTAAAAAAAATAACTATTACACAATATATTATCAAAAAAAAAAAATGACTCAAATAAACCCTTAATATTTCAAGTAAATTCGTAAAAAAGTTTTTGTGATATAATCATTTGTTGTTTGTATATTTTGATCTATAAATATATTTAGCCCCCGTTTGGGAGCCATTTTTGCCCAATTTTAATACAAAATGTGACCGTTTGTATTTTTCAGTGGGACCCATTTGTGCATTAAGTACTGACACCAGCTGAACCAATTTACCGAATTGCCAT
>CAIGRQ010180105.1:0-16268 GCA_903798375.1 Fraxinus sp. D2006-0159 | reverse complement strand
ATATATCCAAAACTAAAGTATAGTCCTCGTGGGAACGATAATTCGGACTCTTAGGTCCACTATATTACTTGTTCGATATTGTACACTTGCGATATAAAAATACGCAACAATGAACAAAATGTACTCTCTACATAAATAAAGAATGTTAAGGATGAAAACACAGAACTCCACACTATACAGTAGATTTTGAGGCAACGACATACCTTTGACGCTCACTAGTCCAGTTCTTCCAGTATTCTGCAGTTATGTGGGAATCAATCATGGCACCTGCAACAAAAGGGAGGTGCTTAACGTACTTCAGTTTAAAGTAATGCCCTCGCATTTCATGAATCCACCACAACACCTTTGGTAGTACATGAGGCACAATTTCCTTTAGGACAACATCTAACCACTTCCCAGCAAATGCAATGTTTAAAATGACTAGATCGGCTTTAAGTGTGATATCAACAGCTTCCTGACCCTTTGCCGTGAAAAGCTGAATGAATAGAAAGAAACCACAATGCAACATCATTACCATAATAGCAAGCATTGTCCAATTGAAAGAATCTTTCATGTTTCTTGAATAAACAAGATCATTATTTTAAGATATGGACCTTATAGTACCTGTACTCCTCTGTCCTTCATCTTCTGTTCCAAACCGTAAATCACTTCATCTGGTTCATTAGATTTCTGATTGGTAATCCAAACAACTTATGTGTCAACACCTCTTAGGAGAAAAGCAAGCTCCATTACCACAATGGTCCACCTGCAAAAAAAAAAATTCTTTGTGAATGCGTTCGTGCTAAAATAAAGAGAACTGATATCAAATTAGTTTAACCCAGATAAATTTGGAGAAAAAAAGTCCAAAATTTACTGATACAATTAAAATAAGTTACATTAAAGACCTTTCATTGTCACGCCGACAAGGGGAAAACATTCCAATTCATTTCAAAACAACAGCAAATCAGATTACCCATAAAGGAAAACATAAAATTTATAATTACATTCAAAAATTAGATGTCATGGGTGGAAGTTTCCTGTTCCATAAGATTTATTTTGGAAAAATTTAATGAGATTGTAAAGGGGGAAACGGATTGGGTCGGCTAATGACATTGCAATAAACAGGTGATTGATGAAGACGCCACCTCCGATGAAAATCTGGAAACAAGTTGTAGATGTAGGCAAAGAGAAGAAAGATTAATGGAAATTGAAGAAAATATGAATCAGAAAATGGATTGAGAGGAATAATGGATATTTCTTATTCATATCACATTATTACAGAGAATATCAATATATAGAGAAAGAATCTTAGCTATTGAGATGATTATACGTCAATTTAGCCTAAACACATGCTATCCTTTTCTACACTAGCTAAACTAGGAAACACCAGCTAATACACCTAAATACACAATATTCTCCAATACTCCTCCTCAAGCGGGATCCAAAAGATTGATGGATCCAAGCTTTCCCAATAGACTAAAACTGAGTAGAAGGCAGAACTTTGGTGAACACGTCGGCAAGTTGGTCACTGCTTCGTACATAATGAGTATTATTGATCTTAGATTGAACTTCTTGACGAATATAGTGACAATCCACTTCAATGTGTTTTGTTCTTTCACGAAATACAGGATTCTTTGCAATATGNAAAGAGTGTCATTGGAGTCATAGGTAGGCAACCCATATCCGCAAGAAGACTTCTGAGCCACACCATCTCACAGGTTGCTGCTGCTATAGCACGATACTCGGCTTCGGCACTAGAGCAAGCTACCACATGTTGTTTTTTACTTTTCCACGAAACAAGATTGCCTCCAACAAACATACAATATCCTGTAGTTGATCGACGATCAAGGTGGTTTCCAGCCCAATCTGAATCGTTATACCCTATCACACTTGTATGCCCATTTCTGATCATGACAATTCCACAGCCTATTGTTCCCTTCAAATATCGCAAGATGCGTTTCACCATGCTTAAATGAAGATCTGTTGGTGCATGCATATATTGACTGACAAGGCTCACAGCATTTCATTATAGTCCGGCTCATTATGTCAGATATATAAGTTTACCCACTAGTTGTTGATAATAGCTCGGTGATTCAAGTGTTTTTCCTGTTGAAACATGTTTTAGTTTGCTATCTAACGGAGTGGCTGCAGGTTTAGTTGATAGCATACCAGCACCTTGAAGCAAATTCATAATGTACTTCCGCTGATTAAGGAAGAGCCCTTTACTAGAGGAGGCCATTTCAATACCAAGAAAATATTTCAAGGAACTGAGATCCTTAATGGGAAATTGTTGTTTGAGATTTTTCTTCAGTTGAGCAACAAAGACAGCATTATTCCCAGTGATAATTAAATCATCTACATAAATAAGCACCATCATCTTGTCATCATTTTTAAGTCGGACATATAATGAAGAATTAGCTGAGCTTCTTACAAAACCAAGTGTTTCAAGAGCACAACGCAGTTTTACATGCCATGCACGAGGACTTTGCTTCAAACCATAAATAGATTTATGGAGTTTACAAGCCAAATTCGGATTACCACTTGAAGGATGTCCAGGTGGAAGCTTCATGAACATTTCTTCTTCAAGATCACCATGCAAAAAGGCATTTTTTACATCCATTTGTGACAAACTCCGTCCATTATTAACAGCAACTGAAAGGAGAACTCTGATAGTAGTCATTTTGGCAACTGGAGAAAAAGTCTCCTTGTAATCAACACCATATTTTTGAGTAAATCCTTGAGCCACAAGACGTGCTTTATAACGGTTAATAGATCCATCAGAATTGAACTTGGTTTTGTATACCCATCGACTTCCAACAACATGTTTGCCATTTGGAAGAGGCACTATACTCAAAGTATTATTTTATGCAAGTGCTGCCAGTTCTTCTTCCATAGCTTGCCTCCATATAGCTAGAGATTGTGCTTCGTGAAATGTTTTTGGCTCATAAACATCCAAGATGGTTGTAAGAAAGGCAGCATACGAAGGAGAAAGTCTTTGATAAGTTAGACATTTTGATAGAGGATACTTGACATTATAAGCAACATAGTCTTGTAATTTTATGGAAAGATGACATTCACGTGGTGGATTACTCCTTGGAGCCACTGATTGTCCATGGGAATCTACAGATTCTTGCTTATTTGCATTGATAGGAGCTGTGAGTGAGACATCACTCGCTAAAGAATCATCAGTAGCACACATAATGGATGTAGAATTGTCGTTTGAGTCTTGATCGAGTGCTTCCTGATTTGTATGCTGATTTGTTGATTTTTCGTGGTAAGGCTCAACACTTGGTAAAGGAAAAGGATCAGTCAAAAACTCCCCCTGATCAGAATTCACAAAGTAAGGATTGGTTTCAACAAACCAAACATCTCTACTAACATAGAGTTTCTTAGTGACAGTATCATAACATTTGTACCCCTTCTTGGTTTGTGAATATCCCAGAAAAATGCACTTAGCAGCTCGTGGATCAAGCTTGTCACGATGATTTGCATATAAATGCACAAAACAAGTGCAGCCAAAAACCTTCAGATGAGATATATTGGGTTTTTGGACCTGCAAAACTTCAAGTGGACATTGAAAATCCAACACTCGGCTGCGTAAGCGATTGATAAGATAAGTGGCAGTAAGAACTCCATAAGACCAAAAATATTTTAGTACATTCATTTGCAGCATAATGGCTCGAGTTTTTTCTAGTAAATCTCTATTTTTGCGCTCAGCAATACCATTTTGTTGGGGTGTGTTAACGCAACTAGTCTGATACAATATTCCATTAGAAGTTAAGTAATTTTCCATGTCATGAGATGTAAATTATGTGCCATTGTCAAATCGAAAAAATTTAATATGAGTAGAGAATTGAGTTGTAACAAGCATGTGAAAATCCTTGAAACAACCGAGTACTTCATTTTTGGATTTCAATAAATACACCTAAGTAACCCTTGAATAATCATCAATAAAGGTTACAAAGTATTTAAAACCATCAATAGAAATGGAAAAAGGTCCCCATACATCTGAATGAACAAGTTCAAATGTTTGAGTAGTCTTAGACATTGAAGAATTAAAAGGAAGCCTAACAGACTTAGAAAAATGACAAATCTCATAATAATAAGATCCTTTAGGCTGACTCGGATTTATTTTTGAAAAAATGGACTCTGAAGGATGCGCTAGACGATGATGCCATAACAAGTGTTCATTGATAGGTGAGGAAATAGCTTGAAAACCTTTGGAAATTCCAGAATCAGAGAAAGAGTAGAGTCCATTCAAATGAAATCCTTCACCAATCATCTTTTTGGAGACAAGGTCCTAAAAAATAACCTTGAAAGATCATTTATATTGAAGTGTTAATTCTGATGTTGTCAATTTTTGAACTGACAGTAACTAGAATGGAAAGGAAGGAACATATAAAACATCTGACTCTATAGTTTTTGAGACAAGATTAATTTTTCACTTACCCTTCACCGGCACACTTTTTCCGTTAGCAACAGAGACAAAGGAAGAGATGCAACAAGGATTAAAATCATGAATATTAGTTAATTTATTTGTCATGTGATCAGTGGCACCGGAATCTACAATCCATAAATCATGTAAATTACTAATTTCTAATGCAGTCACAAAAGAAGCTAGAATACCTTGGCTGTTCTCAGAGTTTGCATTAGTTAAGAACCCAACGAATTTGCTAAGGAGAGCAGCAGGTTCTTCATGTCCAACCCCTTCTTGAACAGTTCTAGACCATGCTTTTCTTGTAGAAAACTAGCAAATTCATTGAGCAGAGTAACTGGACTAGAAGAGAATGATTCACTAGTATGAGTAGCCAAATGAGCCTTACGATTAGTGACTCGTTTTTTATCACCTCCCTTCTTATCCTTTGTAAACTTTGGCTTCAATTCAGGATGCAGACTCCAACAGTGAGCCACCAAGTGTCCAACAGAATTACAGTATTCACATTTCAAGTCAGGACGCTTACCTTTGAAAGGTTTTTTTTTTTTTCTGAAGATTGATGGGCTAGATAGGCACGAACATCTTGAGCACTTGCTGTAGAGTCTCGAGTCATAGCCTTACGCCAAATTTCTTCACGTTGAATAGTTGCACAAACATTCTTTAAGGATGGAAGTTCAGTATTCATCAAAATATGACACCTTAAATCTTCAAAATCTGGTTCGAGGCTTGCCAATAATTGAAGAACTTGATCTTCTTCAGTTCGCTTCCGTAAAATGACTGGATCAATTGAATAAGGTCGATAAACCTCCAATTCGTTCCACGGGCTTTTCATTTTGCTCAGCAAATTAACAAAGGGCTGTCCATCTTGACGAAGATTTGCGATATCTTGTTGAGTCTGAAAGATACGAGCAGAATTGTTTTGGTTGTCATACATGTCTCGAACAGCTTCCCAAAGATCCAAAGATGACTGATAATAACTAGAAATTTTTGCAAGATTTCATTCCATTGAATTAAGGATCCAACACATAACCATCTGATCCTTTGACAACCAATTCTCATATTCGTAAGATTTGCAATCTAGAGCTTTTTCTTTGCTAGTGACAAATCCCAACCTTGATCTTCCACCGAGAGCAATAGTAATTGCCCTCGACTAAGGAAGATAGTTAAAGCCATTTAGCAGCACACTAGTCAATCTTTGAGAGGTGTTGATATCACTGTCAATAGCAGTATTAGAATAGGCGACAATCACCTCTTCTGATGATTTAGTTGCATCAGAACTCTCTTTGCCTTCCATGTCCACAGGAAAAAAAATAGGAACAGAATCACTACTCTGATACCATGAAGAAAATATGAATCAGATAATGGATTGAGAGGAATAATAGATATTTGTTATTCATATCACATTATTACAGAGAATATCAATATATAGAGAAAGAATCCTAGCTATTGAGATGATTACACATGTTAATTTAGCCTAAATAGATGCTATCCTTTTCTACACTAGCTAAACTAGGAAACGCCAGCTAATACACCTAAATACACAATATTCTCCAATAGAAATGAAGAAGAAAGAAGAAAGTAGAAATTTTATGGCGTGCCTGAAATACACGCCGTAAATAAATGCTGCAAAAAACCACTTTTGTTACAGTGATTATTTAGCTGAAAATTGATAATTACGCTTGTTACTTTCATAATTTATGCAAAGAGAATATTAAACAATCTTAAAATGACAAAATTGGAGAACTAATTGAACAAGGAGTCAAAAATTGTTTCTCGATCTTTTCCTAGAGGTTTTAATATTGAAATATCCTTAATCTTTTTCCCAAACTTTGAATAATGAACGAATTTGTGGATGAAAAGGAGAAAGAGGAACCAATTTTTCCTTTTTGTTTCCCATTTTGGAGGCTGGTTTTTGTTGATGTCATGATGCTTATGTTTGAGCGTATTTTCTACATTGAAATATACTTAATTACCATTTAATCCAAGTTTATTTGTTTATGTTTGAGTGTATTTTCTAGGGTATTTGTGTAAGTACCCGATTCTAATTCTATTTCTAATCCAATTATCCTCATCTCCACGACAACAACAATTCCTCTCCAACTCGGCAACCAAAGGTAATTGAAGCTATCTGTATCTTTTAATTTTTTGGCAAATTGTTGGGCAAAATCGAACTACACTCATCTACGATCGATGTCTCATATTCTTTAAGCTTACATTTCTTTGATAGCATCTCTTTTAGTAATTTGGCATAGCTAGGAATTTGCATTATGTCTCAATGAATAGAACGTTAATGTTTGGGAAAGAGGAATAAGGGTCACCTAAGCTTTAACATGGCTTGGTCCCTTAGTTTTTGTTAGTTGTGCACTATCTTTTTACTCAACATCCACCGCTAGTTCAGCTTCTTCTTCAACTACTTCATTTTCATTACAACATATTAATCTCTTTTCATTAAGGAATATCTTGCTGGATTGGAAGTTCTGAGCATATCTAAGTACATCTGTTACAAGTAACCCTATCTAACATTATCTATTATTGTGAGCTCCTCCTCAGTTTTCACATACTAAGAGCCTCACTTGCACTGCCTTAGTTGAGCTTTGGGTGGTTAGGTGATCTATCACCTTCATTTCTAGAGAAGTCATATGTGTTGATAAGATCGAGAATGCGTCTATTTCGTGAATTCAAGTTGGATTCTTGTAAATAACTTATTCGGAAGGTCATAAAGCACTATTAGCTGCCATTATTTTGAATAGCTCGATAACTTTATTGGGTGACTTCATTTTGAATGACCCATTTGCAACTAAGTCAACCGCTATGCGGCTTGAAGTGTTTAACCGATGTAGAAATACTGTACTTGTAAGACTTTCTACCTTCCATAATTTTTGGCATTTCATGAGCATATCTATGAATCTCTTCCATGCTTTGTAAAAATATTTTAAATTTGCCTGCCAAAATATCATGATTCTCATGCTCAAGTTCAGTGATTTTTGTCAGAGGAAATTACTTGGTGAAAAACTTATATATGATCTCATTCCATGTTCGAATGTTTCCACTAGGTAATGAATCTAGCCATTCTCTCATTCCAACTTGAATATTATGCAGGAAGAGTTTGTAATATGTAAATGGTTGTTAAGGCAAAGAAAATATTTAAGTTTAATTCGCAAGAGCATAATTAAACTATAGAAAATGAAAAGAAAGAAGATAAGAAGAAGAAAGACAAAGTGAAAATGAAATCCCAGACAAGTGAAAACACTTTTTCCTTAAGACAATATTGCCCCACAACGGTGCTAACGGATTACGGTACTTGTTTTCCAAAATACAACGGATACAACTTGTGGTAGGAGCACTTTAAACCACAAGTAACAACGAACTTAGAAAAACTACACTAAAATGATTTTAGAATGACTTTTGAAGAGTATTTTGCGAGAGTTTTTGATGTAATGTTAAATGCAAATGATATGGGATGCATAATGGACATCCAAAGGATCCTTTATATAGAAGATGAAATGTTTTGAGTGAAATGCCTCCCTCCAAACTCAACAACCTTTGCCAGAGGTCGCAGCATTGCTGTCGCTGGGCTCTCGCTCGAGCGATAGTGACACCTTCACATCAGAACTTCTCTTGCTTGCTTGTCGCTAGTCTATCCCTCGAACGACGGTCTTCATTGCTCGAGCAATAGGTTTAGGGATTTTTTAGCCCCTATATCCTCTTTTCTATCGAACATTGGACCGCAATTTCTCATTTATCCGGAATTGATTTTGAAATATTAAATATACCATGACGATCTGCTTGATGAGTAAACAAGTTAGTATATTTATATTCATAATTTAACTATCGGATCAATTTTGAATATTTGGTCGAAGTTGACACAAAAGTCACTTTTCCATATTTTTTTTCATTCTCTAAATCAAATTTCAACAATCCCCTTCCTACATGAATGGAAATTCAAATATGCTCATGATAGCAGAAATATGATAGAGCAGAAAAATACTCCATCAGGTAAGGTAGCTTTCGGCTTGAATCTTTGTTGGTAAAATACTATCGAATTTACTTGGTTAATTGGTTAACGTGATTTCAGCCATCGGTGTAAATCAAGACAATAATATTCACACAGATCTCTTTCCTAAATTGTTCATGGTCCTCATAAGTTTGTTCATTTTGGCCTTGAACCACTTTTGACCTTCATAAGTGTTTAGAAAATTTTAGCATATGAACAATTTTCATTGAGGCGGCCGCACCTCACACTTACATAAGTAACCTCATATTAAGAACATTCTTCCCTACTCTACTTGAATTAATAAAGATATATGAATCATTAAAAGAGTATCTTAAGCTTAACATTCTGCAGAAAGCACTTTTAATTATCATAGGAATGAGTTAGGAAACATTTTTCCAAGTACTTCATTGAATCTTCATTACTTAGTTGCCCCTTACACTGAGATCTTGGATTCTCCATTCAACAAGATAGGGTTAACATCACAAAGATCCTTACGTAGTAGACTTATCCCATTCCTTTCGATAGGTAACATACTTAATCTCTCAGTAAACCTTTTATAAGTGGATCCGTGATGTTCTTCTTTGATTTCACATAATCTATGGAGATGATATAATTAGAGATAAGTTATTGAATGGTATTGTGTCTATGACGTATACGCCTAGACTAACCATTATATATGCTACTTTGAGTTCTTCCAATAGCCGATCAATTATCACAATGTATACTAATTGTAGGTATCAGCTTAATCAAACATGGAATATCTTCCAAAAAGTTGCGAAACTATTTTGCTTCTTCTCCAGCTTTGTCCAAATTAATAAACTCTAATTCCATTGTTGATCGAGCTATACATGTTTGTTTAGTCGACTTCCATGATATAGCAGCTCCGCCAATGGTAAATACATAACCACTAGTAGACTTATAATCTTTTATATCGGATATCCAATTCACATCACAATATCCTTCTAATTTCGCGGGATATTTTATGAAGTGAAATTCATAGGTTAAAGTATTCTTCAAGTACCTAAGAACCCTTGTTAAAGTCTTCCAATGATTAACTTGGATTATTTGTGAATCTATTAAATTTATTCACTACAAATGCTACATCTAGTCGAGTGCAGTTTGTAATATACATAAAACTACCTATAACCTGTGTAGACTTTAGTTGTGACACACATTTACCCGTATTTTTGACTAAGTGTAAACTTGTGTCAATAGGAGTTTTCACAAAACTTTCATCATGTACATTATACCTTTTAAGTATATTCTCAATGTAGTAAGGTTGGGAAAATATAATTTCTTTTGATGTTATGGAGATTGTAATCCCTAATATTACATCAGCAACGCCTAAGTCTTTCATATGAAAATGTTTTGTTAATATTTTCTTGGTGTTTAGCATTATTTCGTAACTATTGGCCATTATTGACATGTCGTCTACATATAGAATCACATAGGTTTTGGTGTATTTTTAATGTATACACACTTGTCACACTCATTTATCTCAAACCCATTAGACAACATTACTTTGTCAAACTTTAGATGCCATATGTGCTTGTTTCAATCCTGCAAGAACTTTACTAATTTACAAACCTTTTGTTTGTGATTAGGAGAGATGAATTGTTTAGGTTGTTCTATGTATATATCCTCTTTTGACTCACGATTTAGGAATACCATCTTTACATCCATTTGATGAATTTATATAATGCTGCAATAGCAACTAACAACGTTATCGAGGTGATTCTAGTTACGGGTGTGTAGATATAGAAGAAGTCAAATCCTTCTGTTTTTCTATATTCCTTGACAACCAATCTAACCTTATATTTGTCAATGGATCCATTAGGTTTTAGTTTCCTTTTGAAAATCCATTTAAAATCTAAATGCTTGTTCCCAAGAGGTAAATCACCTAACTCCCAATTATGGTTTTACATTATATAATCTATCTCACTATTGATAATTTTTTTTCAATGTGGTGTTTCCGGTGTAGACATTGCTTCATCAAAAGTCTTTGGGTCATTTTCACTATATAGGTAGAAAATATAGACCAAACGAAGTGGATATTCTAGCTCTTTTACTACGTCTTTGTTCTTCCCATTTGAAGTGCCATTTATATGGAAAAATATTCTCAAAAAATGATGCATTTCTTGATTTAATTATTGTTCCTTCATGTATATCTTGAATTTCAGATTTATGTATAAGAAAACGATATGCACTACTATTATTGGAGTACCTAATAATATGTAATTAATAGTTTTAGGACCCATTTTTACTTGTTTAGGTTTAGATACTTCAACCTTAGCCAAACATCCCCACACTTTCAAGTATTAATAAGAAGGAGGAGGACCTTTACATAGTTCATATGGAGTTTCTTCCATTTTCTTAAAAGGTTTCTTGTTAAGAGTGCTATTTTCCGATAGAATAGCTTCCCTCCACAAGTTCTGATGTAGACCCGAACTTATCAACATTAAGTTCATCATCTTTTTAAGAGTTCTATTTTTACTTTCAGCAACACCATTTGATTTGAATGAGTAAGGTACCGTGTTTGTTGAATAATTCCATGCTCAAAACAATATTCTTCAAATGGTGCCCCATATTCATCACATCTATCACTACAAATACTTTTTATTCGTTTATCAAGTTGATTTTCAACTTCCTTCTTATAATGTTTAAAGACATCAAGGCTTTGTCTTTACTTCGTAGTAGAAAGGCATAACAATTATTTGTACAATCATTAATGGAAGTTATAAAGTATTTCTTACCACCTTCGGTTTGAACAAATTTCAAATCACATATATCACTATGTATTAACTCTAAAGGTATCGTCTTCATTTGAATTAAGTGAAAATGTGTCTTGGCCGACTTTGTTTCAACACATACTTCACACTTATGATTATGATCAATCTTAAGCGGCGGAATTAAACTTTGATTCATAAGTTTGCACATAGATTTATAATTGACGTATCATAATCGACTATGTCATAAACAAGACAAGTCAAGCATATAAGTTAGATTCAAGGTTTTATTCATAATGCTTTGTTTTGGTACAATTGTAAGAACACTCATTTTGAACATTTCATCACATAAGTATCATTTACCAACATACATCGCATTCTTAGTGAGTACAAATTTATTGGATACGAATACAAGTTTAAAGCCATTTTTACTAAGTAGAGAAGAAACGAGATTTTTACGAATATCCGATACATGTAGGATATTGTTGAGGACGAGGTCTTTACTGGATGTCATCTTCAAAGTAACTTTCCATTATCTTTCAACCTTAGAACTTGTAGAATTTTCCATAAAAAGTTGTTATCCAGTTAACTCTTTGTAGTTAGAGAATATATTTTTGTCTGCACAAATGTGACGGGTAGCACCAGAATCAACCCACCATTCTCTTGGATTTCCAACATTGTTACATTCAAAAACAACGTTGAAAGATCCATCTCTTGTATCCCTTCAGATATGGTGTCTCTTTCAACCATATTTTCTTGTACGTTCTTGTTAGGCTTTTGACATTCATTAGAGCGATATCCAAATTTTCCTAAATTGTAATGGTGGCCTTTAAACTTCTTGGCATTTTTGGAGTTGTCTCTTTTATGTACAACGCCAGAGATCTTACATTTCTTATCGATAACCTTCGAACCAGTTTCAACAAAATTTGCTCCATGTTGAACAATAGATTTCATTTCGATGTTTCTATTGTCTTCCTTGATCCTTAAATGGACTATCAATTTCTCCAAATTCATCTCCTTGCATTTATGCTTGAGATAGTTCTTAAAATCCCTCCACACAAGAGGGAGTCTCAACTTTGGTTGCAACTTGGAAGGACTCACTCAATCAGCATGTATATCATGAAGTAGAATTTGAAATTCTTGTACTTGACTTATCACGATTTTGGAGTCTACCATTTTGCAGTTCAAAAACTTGCCAACAATGAACTTTTTTGTTCTGGCATCCTCGGTCTTGTATTTATTTTCCAACAAATCCTATAGATCCTTGGCTGAGTCCATTGAACGATATACTTCATAAAGTGTATTGTCCAATCCATTTAGAATATGATTTTTGTAAAGGAAATCAGAATGCTTTCATGCATCTAATGCAATAATCGATGTACGATTATTTTCAGCTTCTTGTATAGCAGAAGCCCTTTCTTTTAAAAACTTTACCAAATTTAAAATAGTAAGATAAAACAACATCTTTTATTGTCATCTTTTAAAATTCACACATGAAAACTTTTTCGATTTTTCCTCATGTGGGATGTGAGAGTTTGATATAGGTATGACCAAAGGTGGAACCACATGGTTTGTACCATTTCTTATTTGATTCGAAATAGTCTCAATAGTATTCATTTTTATTATAAACAGAAGTTCAACGTACAAAATAATGAAAGAAATGAATAGCACACAAAATTTTATTCCAAAGATGAAGAAATGATGTAACAACCACAAACAAACAAAATGTTGTCTTAAGTTTGTTGGGAATGTAAGTATATGTAAATGGTTGTTAAGGCAAAGAAAATATTGAAGTTTAAATCGTAGGAGCATAATTGAACTCTAGAAAATGGAAAGAAAGAAGAGAAGAAGAAAAAACAAAGTGAACGAAATCTAAGGTCAGTGAAAACACTTTCTCCTTAAGATAGTATTACCTCGCAATGGTGCTAACGGACTATGAAAGTTTTCACCTAAGATACAATGGAATACAACTTGTGGTAGAAGCACTTCAAACTACAAGTTACAGCGAACTTAGAATGGAATTTTCTCTCTACACGAAACTGGTTTTAGAATGACTTTTGAAGAGTATTTTGCAAGAGTTTTTGATGTAATGCTAAATGCAAATGATATGGGATGCTTAATAGACATCCAAAGGATAATTTATATAGAAGAGAAAATGTTGTGAGTGAACTCCCATCCCCAAAGGATAATTTATATAGGAGAGAAAATGACTTTTGAAGAGTATTTTGCAAGAGCTTTTGATGTAATGCTAAATGCAAATGATATGGGATGCTTAATGGACGTCCAAAGGATAATTTATATAGAAAAGAAAATGTTGTGAGTGAACTCCCATCCCCAAACTCAGCAACCTTGCCAAAGGTTGTAGCATTTGCTGTCAATATCCTGTCATTGGGCTTTCGCTCGAGCGATAGTAACACCTTTTCATCATAACTTTTCTCGCTCGCCTGTCACTAACATGTCGCTCAAGTGACAGTCTTCATCGAGCGATAGAGTAAGCCATTTTTCAGCCCATATATCATCTTTTCTATCTAGTTTTGGACCACAATTTCTCATTAATCCAGAATTGATTTTGAGATTCCAAATATACCACGACGATCAAATTGACAACTAGAACAAGTTAGGTTGATCAATGTTCTTATTTCATTTAATAATCTCTCTCAAATAATATTGAACTTATCCTCAGATATAATCCTACTATATCTATATAAAGATGAATTAAATCATAAGAACGTTCAATAAGATCATGTATAATATAGTGGTATATCTCTATACTCTATAGGACTTGACAATAACAGAAATTGGATTGATAGTATATTACTTGAAATTAAAATCTAGAAAGAAGATGTAATGTACTCGTAAATTCTTGAATCTTTTCAACAGTTCTCAATCAATCTTATTGAAATCTCCTTGCTCTTATTCAAACTCCAAGTAATTGTATGATTTTATTTATTTTTTATTAAATATGCGTTTTGTGCCAAAATGTTCTCATCTCTCAATTATAGATGAAGAGCCCTATTATAGTCCCATAATTAAATCAAAACTCATGCTCAAATTTCATTTCATTAGAAGTTGATTTGGATTAGGAAGTAAAATCTCCCCCATCACAAAATACCGTGCGATCACATGGTTGTAATCTTGAACATGCTGAAGAATTTCTTCGAGGCTTGCAATTGCAGATTAAGCCTTGCGATATTTTCCTTCTTGCTCAAGTTGGTCTCTGAATTTCGTCTTTTGTTCAGCTTGAGTCCCTTCCTGATCCTATTTGCATTCTTTGGTCTTTCATCTTTATATTTCTTATAACTTGCTCCTCCTCAACAATCATCTGAAATTGATCAATTTCAAGTTTCAAAAGTTTGCAATTAAATTCTCAAACTTTTGAAATATTGAATTTAAATCTCAAAATTGATCATGTGCAATCCGATTGATCTTTGATTTCTTTAAATCAACTCCAATTAGGCTAAAAATTGCTTTTCTTCATGAAATTGTATCCAAGTTCGGCTTTTTACTAAAATTAATAGAATCACACTAAATTAGGTAGATATTCGCTCAATTGACAATAATTCATCAAGTTAAGAAACTCGAATAAGCATATAAAATACTCTTACTAGGTAGCATTTCATCTTATGCGAGCCTATACTACTCTGAGCCCACTACTTTTATTGGGCTCAAGACTATGATCTAAGGTTCGCTTAATTTATGTGATAGTGCCTCGTCTTATGTGAGCCTACAATACTGTTATATTATCCTCTTATCTCGCATAATGAAGCAGTAAAAATGTTTTCCCAAGTCCGAGCTTAATATCTATATTGGATTTTAGGTCTTAGGATTTTTGTGAAATGGGATAAGTGATGAGTAGACAGCATTGCAGCTTCCTATGGATGCTGCCACTGCATGCCCAAGGATGTGAAGGGACACTGTATTATTGCCTCTGTAATGTGCAGTCATCATCTCATCCTACTTTCAATGGAATCAACTATATCGATTCAGTATGGTTTGCATCGCACGGAATGTATGACAGAATTTCTATTTCCTAGTTGAAGAAGCATAGTTCAAGGTTTTGACATCTTAGCCTAGCACTTTATTTGTTGAAATTCTCTTATTGCTGTAATGCAGTCAAAGTTGCTAGCAATTAGTCAGCGGAAGTCAACGACAAAGTGTGGTTTACCCCTGTTGCCAGTGGGCAAGTGGAGATATGATTGATTTAGTTGCTGTTGGAATTAGAATATTTTGAGAGAATGAGAAGAGGGAATACATCAAATTAGACGATTTTCAGTATTATCCACATAGAGTCCCCGCTAATTTACCTCGAGGGGGAGTGGGGTGTGAGTCTTTACGGGCGAACATTGACCCTAAGTTAAGTGGCATTCGAATCTTTCATGTGCTCTTAAAAAAAGTATTCGTTCATTGTTCAAGGCACAAAGGTGCTCCTTCAAGAACTCAACTTAATGACCATTAACTTAGGAATCCAAACATTAAGAATTTTATGTGTGCACGGATTTAAAATGAGAAGTAATGGCTCAAGTAGGAATTCTATTTGATTTGAGTTTCGAATGTAAGGTCGTCTGGTTTTCGGTTTGTGTGAAACACTTAAACGAGGTACTTGATTATCTTTTAAATGACAAAAATTACAATAACCTAGAGTTAAAATCAAACTATTCTTTGCTGATATTATTATTCTCCACATTGAACATATTACAAAAGTCAAAAGGCCAGCAATCACGTTCTAGCATATTTAGTTGGTACATATATTTTGATTTTCTGGCCCCATGAAGTTGGATAATCATCAATAGGACTTCCTATCAAGACGAACAAATTCTATATTAAGAATCCGCTCATTGGCAGGGACACAATTTTGCAAGGTGATTGCAATCTGATCAAGAATTCTACATTGTCCAACTCTATAAATAGTTGCCTAGAAGGTTGCATTAGGCATAGTTTAGCAGGCAACCAAGACGTTAAAGAAGAAGTAGAAGAAGGGAGGTCGTACATGACAAAAAAGAGTCTTTATTTGTTAGCCAAGGATGACTTGCCTACAGCCTCAGGAGAAGATCTCGGTTTTTTGGTTTGTAAGCAAGTCTCCTTGGCTAGCTGATGGGCTCTTGTCGCTCCTGTTGGATCTTCTCTTCTTATATTT
>CAIGRQ010180031.1:0-14301 GCA_903798375.1 Fraxinus sp. D2006-0159 | reverse complement strand
TTTAAAAAATAAAAAAATTTCCCTCTAGTCCATTTTTAACAATACATCAAATGTCAAAGTAGGTGTACAATTGTAGTGTATATTTAGCTCATATTTGATACACATTAAAATTTTCATTCTCGGATAGGAGTGAGGTAGTCTCAGTTGAGCTGGCAGTCGCAGTGTGAGGGTTCGATTCCTGCCTCTAACAAGATTTATAATTGGACTCTTTGTGGGTACCAGTAGACAGCTCTTGTACCCTGGCCTATTGAGGCACATCCCACGATTTACCTCCTCCACGATGCTCTAGTGGAGGGGCGGGACTGGGCGGTGGGGGCTCTCAAGGTTGGGGTTCAACCTTTAAAATTTTTATTTTCATTTTTAACCACACATTGTTCAATAGAATAANGTACCCTGGCCTACTGAGGCACATCCCGCGATTTACCTCCTCCAAGATGCTCTAGTGGAGGGGCGGGACTGGGCGGTGGGGGCTCTCAAGGTTGGGGTTCAACCTTTAAAATTTTTATTTTCATTTTTAACCACACATTGTTCAATAAAATAATATTTTTCATCACATCAATAAATTTTCTTTCTTTTTCAACCTCACATTTTCCATCAATCTAATATTCTAGAATACATTATTTCAAAATAAGGCGACTTAATCACACCCTTGGCATTTTTGAAGACAAATACCTCTGCAACATTTATTATTCATTCGTGCACTTGCTCTATTTGTACAAATTGACTATTGAATTTGAAAGAGTACCTTTCTTCTTGTGCAGTTTTTCAGGGACCAACTTTAATTCAAAATTATACTTTATTATATAAATGTACAATTTTTATTAATTTTAAAGATTCGCAAGTACTATTATTCGTGATATCACTAGAAAAAAGTAAACTTTTTTTCATCATTACTATTTACCAGAAAGTGATAACTTGCTTTGTGCATGGGCCGCATGGCGGGTCCATGGCCCTTTAACCGATGCACCACTTCGCTGTGTTTATGGAGCCTCAAACCTAAATGTGAAAACTAAGGCTCGACATTTTGAGTCCTCAACTTTCAAATGAGATTTTATGGGCCCTCAACATATTTTAAATCTGTGACTTTGAAAGTTTGAGCGTTTTCAGAGTCTGTCCTGAGAATTTTGAGGCGCTCAGTGATAAATTATTACGAGACCCCTAACATTTTTTTTTACAAGCATAGCAATCACTAACTATTTTTTTTACCAACGCAGTTTCTCGTGATGATAAATATTATGTAGATGGTACTCACTGACTATTTGATTCGAGAAGCAATTCTTGAATTCAAGAAATAGAACACAAAGGGCTTCTAGAAACCAGTGATATATGTGGATGGTGACCATAATTTATTGTCGAAAAGCAATCAAATATGAAGAATAGAAAATAATCCTGAATAATTACAAAAAATCATTTACTAGGTAGGAGGACAACCTTTTGCTTATATTTGCACTACATATTCAAGAAAATATTTAATGCAAGAAAATTCCACAAATTTCTTTTATTTAGGGAAAAAAAAAAGTCATCGTTGAGCTTTTAATCTTTTTTTGAGGCTCAAGGCCACTGCCTAGATAGCCTTGGGCCACGACTAGACTCGAATGTTCTCGTGACAAAATATTGATGTAGACGTCAAAATTGCACATAATTAGTTGACTGTATTATGGTCATTTTTAAGGATATAGCAACAGAATTTGCCTACTAAAGATTCAAAACATTTAGCACATTATTCGGACCTATCAAAACTTTGTTTTTGAAGTAGTTTGCGTAGCTTCCAGGTACACACCTTTCTCAATAAGGAAGAGAATCCAATGTTGCCTTATTTATTTATCTATTTATTAGCTAATTTCCTTCTCACCATGGAAGAGTATCCAATGCTCCATTTCCCATTGTTTGCTATAGAAATATGAACAATTATTTGAACCTAGATACTTAAAAGAATCATTATAATTATATAATAGGTTAAGCAGATATGATTAGACACGATAACAAATAAATGTATGTATAGGGACGGATTTAGTGGGGGTCAGCCCCCCCAGCCCATTAAATTTTTTTAGTTGAAAAAAAAAAAAATTGTGTAATTTTTTTTTACGTATTAGTCCGACCTGTAATTCGGTTCTGGATTCGTTCCTGTGTATGTATGTATGTATGTATGTATGTATGTATGTTACATAAGTCTATTTTCATTTATTTGTATATGATCTTTTACAATTCAACGTACAAAATATGTCCTTAGATATACATCCATGTTCAAGTCTCGAAATTGCGAATTGTTAATGTAACGTATAGAAACTTAGTGAAAATAATGCATATTTTTAGTAACCATAATGTTGTTTTAGTTAGCTTACTAATATATTTATATCGTTGGATTAAACAATACAAAAGTTACCAGTGTTATACTAAACAGATAATACGATCATATAAACATTAACAACAGCAACGAAAATAAATCATAGCAAATCCATGCATGTGTAACTGTGTATACACAGTATTCTTAAAACAAATTCGTCTTCCTATCCAAGTGCTTGAAATTTCATTGTGTCTTTCAGAAAACAACAGATAAACCAATTAATTAAATAAAAAATCGACACTGATATATATGCATAGTTAAAATAGACAAATTGAGGGTAAACTTGCAGTTTTTTCAAACAATAATTTATGCAGTTTGCTATAATATAATTGATTAGAAACTTTTGCAGCTTCTAAGACAAAATGGAGACAAATTGCATGCTGTAATTTCCACTCTCAAGAACCCTAAAAAACAAACAAAAGCACACATATCTAAGATTCATAGTTAAAAATTTCTAGGGCTTTTGTCCCTTTTCCTAATTCTAAATTTTTTCTATATTCATTTGTCGAGAATAGGACAATTATGCATTTAAGTAAAATGTTAATTTAATCAGAATATTCGACCAAGTGGACCGTTTGCATTTAAATAAACAAGTAAATACCTGACCAAAGCTTTTACTAAATTTGCTCACAATTATTTGTCTCTGTGGATGAATGTTACCCTCTTAATTTTTTTATTAATTTCTTTTTTTTTTTTTTTACGTATGCATAAGCTTCAATGTGACCTCGACAATGGCAAGGTTAGCCTAAAATACTTTTGGTCAAGACTAGTACACTAAGGACTTGTTTGACAGTACTTTTGAAGAATCAAAAATCGTTTAAAAAACCTGTTTTTTTAACATATTTGATATTTTTTTTTGCATATACTTTTTAAAAATTTTCACTAAAATACTTCTACAAGAAGTAGAATTAAAGGAAATTTTGTCTAACGAATCTAAAAAGATAGTGCAAAACAAATAACTTTACCCTAAAATACGAAGATCATGTTTGGTACACATTAAAATTTTCATTCTCATTTTGCTAATTATTTTCAACCACGCATTCTTTAATAAAATAATATTTTCCATCACATCAATCACTTATCCTTCTTTTTCAACCATACATTCTCCATCAATCTACTATTCCAAAATACATTTTTCCAAAATAATGTGGCTCAAACACACCCTAAGGGTCCGTTTGATACATCACATTTTTCATGAAAAATTGAATTTTTTTTTTCTATTTTCCAACTTTTGTAGTGTTTGATACACAGAATTTTCTCGGGAAAATGCTTTCCAAAGTTTCCACCTTTTTGAGGAAAACAAATTCTTTTTTTGGTTGGTAAATATTTTTCAAATTTTTTTTTTTTTTGCAATTGAAAAAATTTCTAGACATAATAGTAAAAAAATTATCAAAGTATTGATAATTTCCATGCAAAACAAAGTCAAACGATGGTATTCGGTATGGTAATTTTTTTTTCAATTTTTTTGGCAATTGGAACAAATTTTAAACCAAATGGTAGAAAGAATTATCACTTTAATGGACAATCTTCAAAAAAAAAAGCCAAACGAACACCAAACTTTCAACATTTTCCATGAAAAATTGTACAAATCAAACGCAATTAATTATAATTCTCAATAAAACAATTTTTAGGCAAATCAAGTCCCTGTAAAACATTTTATTTCCACCTATTTTTCACATTTGGCCCCTGTTTGAAACCCATTTTTAGTAGAAATAATTTTTGGAATAGTGATTGATGTAAGAAATGTGTGGTGGAAAGTGATGAAAAGTTTTTGATTTGTATATAATATTATTTTATTAAGAGAATGTGTGGTTGAAATGAAAAATGAAAATGAGAATAAGAATAAGAAAGAGAAATTAATATATGTCAAATATGGGCTTGCATTCAAACGGACCCTATATTCAATCATGCAGTACATCATCTTTTACATTTTGACATGTGACCATATATCATTGAACAATTTAAATTTCTGACTATTTCTTCACTCATCAACATTAGCCAACACTTGTCATGTCAATATTAATGTCAACTAATGATTGCACTGAATTTATGCTATAGTTCTTAAGGACAATCAATTAATTGTTTGATTTTCGAATTTCGAGATGACGTGACAATCTTCCAATCCAACAAAAAAACATAATTTTGTGTACATAATCACCACACTAGATATTGTCCAATTTTGAACATGAACGAACATATTCCAATTTCGTCTTCAAATGCGTCATAAATTAATGGGAAAACCTTCCCCGATTTTTTTGCTCTTTAACACTTCCGTCATCAATCTTTATTTATTATCACAATTACCCACGACTTTTCATTTTTTAGCGCTAACAGTCCCAAGTTATGAAATAATCAGATTACATTTTAATTGTATTAAAGGTTTATAACATTTTTGTCTCAAACTTTATTTTTCATCGCATTCTTATCCTCAAATTAATATAAATTATTTTTTTATGGTGGGTTTATCTCCATAATTGCGGATAGAGCTTTTATCAATACAACTTTTACTTGAAGAGCTTTTCCAAAAAGAGCTGTTACCGAAAAATTGATGATTTTTTGATTGTCAACAAAAAAGTGATCGAGAACTTATAATAAAAAGTGTCATTTATTGGTGTCATACATATGCCAAATGTCCAATTTCAAACAAATGTTGAACATATTGACGGTTGGGTAATGCTACATGTACATAATTTTAAAACATAATGTTTTACACCCCACTCACATTAGGAGGTAGGAACCACGAGCCGACATTTTTAAATACACATGGGGCCCGCCGCATTTGTGAAGGGGTGGGGTGGGGTGGGGACACCATTCGGTACTCCCATTCGGTAAAGGGGACTTTCCCTTGACGGTTTGGCAACATATTTTAAGAAGTACTTTGATTTATTAATTATACGTAAAATTATTTTACTAAATATTATTTATTTATTATACAAAATCTATAAAACTAAAATTTTTAATTAAATTGTCATGGCATATTTTTCTTAGTATTATTCATATTTGTTCAAATTTATTTGTTTAAGAAGTTAAGATATGAGACGTTATTATATATATGAGATACCGTAATTTCTTGTATCATTTAATTTTTTTTACTACATTTTTCATTTCATTTCTAAATATATTTTTTGGCCATTAAAAAATGAAAAATAATAATGAATAAAATTTAAAAGTAAAAGTTGCCCTATTAATCATTCAAAAAGAATCTTTAAATCATAAAATATAGTAATCGATAAGAAAATTAGATATTTTGTATTTTATTAAAAATTAATAAGAGAATTAATGCAGATTCCAGCTATCCATAAAAGCCGAATTTAAAGCTTTTTGGAAAAGCTCCAAATTGGAGCTTCCCTCAAACAGATTAAAAAGGTCATTTCTCTTATGTCAAATGTCAATTAGCACTTCTTTTAATTTGCAAGCAAACAACTACATTTTCATACGAAAGTATTCTAAAAGTTCTTTCGAGCTCTCAAAAAGCCCTCCCAAACACGGTAAGAATAATTTCACTCAGTCTTACTTTTAAGACGATAACATCTATCAATTCCAGACATTCTATCTTAAAAGGTTAATCTTTTTGTATTTATATATTATACACCAAAATTTTAATCGTTGTGAAATTTTGTCCTTGATACTTTTATGTTAGATTCTTATTTCTGAGCAATATGATGTACCAAATGCACACTTTTAGAACATTTTTATGTTAGAAGATTGTACGTCTAACCATTTAGCCAATATTTGGTGAAAATTAAAATCAGATTTTTAGTAAATTTTGATAAAAATTGATAAAATGTATGGTTAAAAAGTTATAGATCCCATAAAATATGTGGTAAAAATTAATTGTTGACTTTGATTCAAATATTGAGCAATAACTTAGCGTGCTTTATTGAATTTGTCGAGTCCAATACGTTTGTTGGAATCGAACCCTGGTTCTCTTATTTTATGCTCTCAGCATTTTGGTGGATTAAACGTGTTTGTGAAACACGTTTTTATTAATGAAACGTTTTCTCCTGATGCTTGACACGTGGATTGCTTAATCGTTGGATGGTGGATGAATTATTTACTTGGGCTTGATGACTCTTGGGTCTCAGACGGTTCATTCTGATTCTGGAGACTTCTGGGGGGCTCCTGCGTGTTTGAGAGAAAAGAGAGAAAGAGAGGGAGATAGCTAGGGTCTGATGTTCTTCGTTTGAATCACTTGAAATATCTGATTTTAAGTGTTATGTTGATATAGTTACCTTCGTTGTGTAATATTTATTTCTCTGTTGTGGTTTTCTAGTGTTGTTCGAAGGGTTATTTGAAGGTTTATTGGTGAATCTTGGTATATCTGTCACTGTACTTGAGAGATAAGTCTCTTATTTCATCTCTCTGAATATTTGTAATCTTCATTGTCATTTTGGGTTGCTTTAGTGCAACTGAGCATAATCATTTTCTTGGATGCTCAACGGGGTATATAGGTATTAGAAGCGGTCACCGAACCTCCGGAGCTATGGCCGAAATAATTCTTTGGTGTTCATTTTAATTTTCTGTAGTTTACTTTTAGTTGATTCGATTATTCTTGTTTCTCGATTCTTATATTGTGTGTGGTCTTGGCTTAACAGTGGTATCAGAGTCTTGAACTAAGGAACAAGATACGTGGATCTTTGGAGAAAAAGGCAAATCTACTTCATATCCTGAGGTTTCTAAATTTGCTCTTAAGAAAATCAAAGGAAATGAGTTATAAACTCGCTTGGTGAGATCTTTAACTTCTATTTAGCTTACTTTATAAAATTAGGATTTCTTGATCATTCCCTTGAATTTTTTTTACACCGTTGAAACCCCCTTGAGATTAATCTTTATCCGGTGGCTCCTGTGAAGCTCCTGGAATCTGAGATAAATCAAGTACGGGTGTGTTACTTGGAGAATCTTGTTGGAGAGATTGGTGAAACATAGTCTAGTGATCTCTGATATTGTGTTTTATTTAGATTGTTTGATTTACATATTCTCTACAAGTGTTTGTTAATTGAAAATCTTGTTCTACTAAGTGTATTACTGTGATTTTCTATTTGTGACCAATTTATACTCTTTCTATCTTTTTGCATACTATGTAACTTGTCTTCAGTCTGTGTGTCTGATTTGACTTTAACATCGCTTCTGCAAAATTTGAAATTAGTCAGTTTGATGAAAAAATTGATTTTAACTTGCGGAGTCAGAAAATAAAAGCTATTTTAATGCAAATGAGATGTGTTAAAGCTTTGGATGATAATTGGCCTGCAGATTTAATTCATGTTAAGAAAGTTGAACTTGAAGAAGTGGCATATAGTACTATTTTCTTATACTTATCTGAAAATGTGATTAGAAGTATTGGTGAAACTAACATTGCTTCTGAATTGTGGACCAAACTTCATGCCAAATATGTGACCAAATCTACTCCAAACAAATGTTTTCTTTCAAAACAATTCTTTTCTTTCAAAATGAATCCTTCAGTTGATTTGGATGAAAACCTGAATAGATTTACAAAACTTACCCAAGACTTGGCCAACTGTGATGAAAAACTTTTAAAATATCAGTTCAATGTTGTTTTGTTAAACTCCGTAAGTGACATGTATAAGGATATTAAAGGTTGCCCTTGAATATGGTAGAGATGAACTCACTATTGATATTATAATTAATTATTCGGAAAATAAGGCACAAGAAATCAAGTATGAGTCAAGTATTAGTCACATTGGGGTAAACTTGTTGTCTAAAGGAAAAACTTTTGGTAAATCTGAATATCATCTAAAATTTTCAAAAGAAAAAAAAAAGTAGACTGATAAGAATAAGACCAAGAAATGTTACTATTGTGGTAAAATTGGTCATTTTGCTAAAGATTGTTTTAAAAAAGAAAAATGAAGCAAGAGAAATAGGTCTTGAAGAAAGGAACACTGCTCTTGTATATAATAAAGCCAAAACTGAAAATGATTTAGTTCTTGTAAGTGCTGGAAAGAAATTGAGTGATGAATGGATACTTGATTTAGGTTGTTCCTTTCACGTGTGCCCAACAAAAATTGGTTTATTGACTTTGAAAAAACCAAAGGAAGGCAGGTTATAATGGGAAATAACTTTGCCTGTAAATAAGTGGTATAGGAACTGTTAAACTACTATTAGAAAATGGAAACTTTTTGTTTCTGAAGGAAACCATATTTGTCCCAGATTTGAAAAGGAACTTAGTGTCCCTAGGCATGTTAGATGATATGGAGTTTAAAATTAATTTGGGGAAATGACATATCAAAATTCTTAGGGGGGAATGATTTGTTTATTTCTGCCCCTAAGAGACATGACTTGTATTATTTGAAAGCTAAACCTTTTTTTGGGTCTGACTGCTTCTGCTATATCTGAAAATTCTACTTTGATAAAATTGTGGCATGAAAGACTTGGTTGGAAAAAAGAGTTTTGAGTTTTCTGCAATCAAAAGGTATTTTTGGAAAATTAAACCTTGGTATTTTGGTTCTTGTGAACAATGTATTATAGGAAAACAAGTTAAATTTCTTTTTCCCCCTGGAACTCATAAATCTAAACAAAAACTTGAGTACTGGCATGCTAATTCATGGGGTCCGGCATCTGTGTCTACTTTATCTGATTTCAAATATTATCTGTTAATAATTGATGATTTCTCAAGAAAAACCTAGGTGTTTTCGCTGAAATCAAAAGATGAGACTTTCTCTGTTTCTAAGGAGTGGAAAACTCAGATTGAAAATCAGACTGATCTTAAAATAAAAAATCTTGAGAACAGATAATAGACTGGAATTTTGTAATTATGAATTCAATAATTTTTGTAAAGAGCATGGAATTTTGAAATATAGAAATGTCACATATACTCAACAACAAAATGGTATGACTGAAAGAATGAACAAAACTTTACTAAATAAAGGTAGATGTATGCTTTTGAATTTTGGTTTGCCAAAAATGTTTTGAGGGTCAAGCAGTTAAGATTGCAGTATATTTGATTAATAGAAGTCCTACAAGTGCTTTGAATTTTGCTATTCTTGAAATTGTTCAGTCTAATAACTCTGTGAATTATTCTTACTTGAAAATTTTTGGCTGTACTGCATATGCTCATCAAAACATTGGAAAGTTAGAACATATATCCCTTAAATGTGTTTTCTTGGGGTATGATGAACGTGTTAAAGGGTACAGACTGTAGGTTAAATCTGAAAGTGGTTACAAAGTAACCATTACAAAATATGTCATTTTTAATAAATCTTTGATACCTTGCCTTGAAGGAAAAGAGAATGATTTAACCGAAAAAGATGTTCAAATTGTAGTGGAGTCCTCTAGTAATTACCACAATATTTCTGAGTCTACTTTTGAGAATATTGAACATGAAGAAAATGTCACTTTGCTTGAACTGACACTAAACAGGAAACTGATTACATTGATCAATCTGATCCTACATCTCTACCCCTTGATAAGTATCAACTCACTAGGGACGAGAGATGAGATAGATTAGACCATCCACCAAATTTGACAATGATAATTTAGTTTCCTTGTTTACTTATCAAGAACTATCTGAAAATGAACCAAACTCTTATGATGATACCATAAATTGTAAAGAAAGTGAAATTGAAAAGCTGCTTTAGCAGATGAAATGGCATCTTCGATTAAAAATAAAACATAGGAACTTGTTGAAAGGCCTAAAGGGCATAAATTTGTAGATTGTAAATTGATCTATAAAATTAAGCAAGGAGAAGGTGGATGTAATAACATAATATACAAAGCTAGATTAATAGCAAAATGTTTTACTCAAAAAGAGAGTATTGATTACACTGAAATTTTTTCTCATATAGTAAAATACACTACTATTAGATGTTTACTTGCCCTTATTACTCAATTTAAATGGGAGCTTGATCAACTTGATGTTAAAACTGCTTTATTGTATGGTGAACTTTATGAAATTATCTTCATGAAACAGCATGTTGGTTTTGAGAAAGGTAATCCTGAAAATATTATGTGTTTATTAAAGAAATCATTGTATGACTTAAAACAAGCCTCCAGATAATGGTACAAAAGGTTTGATACTTTATGTGGATGATATGCTGCTCCTTCTTTTATAGCATCAGTGGCAGATATATACTCAACTTCAATAGATGATAATGCAACAATCTTCTGTAATTGTGACTTCCATCTAATGACAGTACAAAATAAGGCATAAAAATAGGATAAAGTTGATTTCCTATTATCTCTATCACTAGTAAAGTCTGAATTAGTGTATCCTTTTAACATAACACCTACTTTATTATATTTAAACACTAAGCCTAAATCAGCAGTACCCTTTTGGTGCCTTAATACCTATTTTAAGGCATTCCGATGATCTTTCCAGGATTACTCATAAATCTGCTTAATATACAAATGTTATATGCAAGATCAGGCCTAGTACAAATATCAGGTACATAAGAAAACCTATAACATTAGCATAAGAAATCATGGACATCTTAGCAAATTCATCTTCATTTTTAGGACAACAGTCAGAAGATAACTTGTAATGACTAGCAAGAGGTAAGGATACATGTTTGCAGTCATACATATTGAGTTTTTTCAGAATTTGAATCACATAATCAAGTTGGTTTAAAAACAACAAGTCCTTCTCTTTATTCCTTACAATTTGCATACCTAAGATCTTCTTGGCGGAGCCAAAATTTTCATATCAAATTCAGTTTTTAACTTTAGTTTAATATTTTCAATTTCAGCCTTATAATGTGGTTAACTAGCTTACTGTCTGAACTTGGATTTGTTGATGCACAAACTGTTTTGTTCTTTGATAATTGGAATGTGGTTATCTGGTTTACTATCTGAACTTGGTTTTATTGATACACAAACTGCACTGTTTTCTGATCATCAGAGTGTCATTCATCTCAGTAAAAACCCAATGTTTCATGATAGAACTAAACACATTGATGTTAAATATCATTTCATTACTTATCGAAAAAAAAAATATCATTTCATTAAAGATATTATTTCTAAGCGAATAATAAAAGTTGAAAAGATTGCAACACAGTATAATCCATCTGATATGGGTACTAAAGTGATTCATTTAAATAAGTTTTTAAACTGCCTTAAATTTCTTTCCATTGATTCTTTGTGATTTTAATATAGGCACTTAGAGCAAGTGAAAATGAAATGTGATAATGCTCTTGGATGTACTAACAATCCAAAATCTGGTAGCAAGGTGGAGAATGTTGGAATCGAACCCTGGTTCTCTTATTTGATGCTCCTAGCATTTTGGTGTATTAAACGTATTTGTGAAACATGCTTTTATTAATGAAACGTTTTCTCCTGATGCTTGACATGTGGATTGCTTCTGACCGGATGGTGGATGAATTGTTTACTTGGGTTTGATGACTCTTGGGTCTCAGACGGTTCATTCTGATTCTGGAGACTTTTGGGGGCTCCTGCGTGTTTGAGAGAAAGAGAGGGAGATAACTAGAGTTTGCTGTTCTTTGTTTGAATGATTTTAAGTTTGTGTGTGATAGAGTAACCTTCGTTGTGTAATATTCTGAGTGAATGTTGTGAAGATCCGTATGATTTCTCTGCTGTGGTTTCCTAGTGTTGTTCGAAGGGTTATTTGAAGATTTCTTATTGAATCTTGTCAGATCTATCACTGTACTTAAGAGATAAGCTTCTTATTTCATCTCTCTGAACATTTGTAATTTTCGTTGCCATTTTAGGCTATTTTAATGCAACTGAACATAATCATTTTCTTGGATGTTCAATAGGGGATGTAGATGTTAAAAACGATCACCGAATCTCCAGAGCTACGGTCGAAACGATCACCGAACCTTCGGAGCTACGGCCGAAATAATTCTTTGCAAATGTATTGTAATGCTCTTTATCTCTTGAGATCAAAGTGATTTGAAAACGTGGAAAAGTAATTATATTAAGCTCATGTTTGGTACAACAAAAAAATCTAATTAAAGTTTAAGATAAAATCAACAATTAATTTAATTCACACATTCATATGACTCATAACTTTCAACCGAACGTTCCATCAACTTCTATTAAAATCTACTAAAAATTAATTTTAATCTAAACCAAACAAGGTCTAAACTTGTGAAAATTAATAATTCCATTTCACCAGAAGAATTTCACCAAAAAATCTCACATGGAGGTAAAATATTGAAAAAAATGCAATCCCACCCGTGTTTGTTTTTTATTTGTTGATTTTTCGTGTGTATTCTATCTAAACTAGTGAAAATGAATAATTCCATTTCACCGGTAGAATTTCACCAAAAATCTCACATGGAGGTAAAATATTGAAAAAATGCAAGCCCACCCGTGTTTGTTTTTTATTTGTTGGTTTTTTGTGTGTATTCTGTACACAGGGAAAAACTCTATGAAAATAATAAAACATTAACTTTGGTAAAGATGGTAATTGGTAGAATAGTAATCAAATAGACTTCAAACATATAGAGTACAATTAAATTTATTCTCTGTGAATAAATTATCATTCCTATGTTAATTGGAGTAGGACTGGGAATTTGCAAAATCTTTTAAGAGTTTTGCTACTGTGACAGGGTTAAACAGGGTGAGCCGCAACATCATTGGACAGTTAGAAAGAAAAATACAAAAATCCGCATCACCTGTCTAAGCCTCTGTTTTTAAACCCTGTTTAAGTAGGGTTATTGAATCTCTAAAGGCTTTGGCTGATCCATTTACAGAAGAATGTAACATAATCTGGGAGGGGCAGAAATTTGTGAAGACAAGTAATATGAACATCAATATATTGGAGCCCGGCTGCAACAACGCACAATAAAATCGAAAGAAATTGCAGAATGTTTCAGTTGTGTTTCACAAATCACAAGTTGATCAGTAAGCACCTACAAGCTTATCCAAACACGGTAATATGGGTTAACAAATCGTGTTAAAACATGTTTAGCATCAGACAGTCGATGCCAAATGCTTAAAGATATATATACAGAACGAGGCATCTACACCATCAAGAGTAGCACCAAATATTACAATAAAGAACATAAAAAAGGATAGTCGAGCTATTAGTCTTGGATTTAGTTTCACTCTACATTTAACAACTTCATGGCTCCATCCAACCTGTCAATGGCTTAGTGGCTTCAACAACAACAATTTTTCAACAAATTCTTCTGGTATACTGGGGACAGACTTGAAGAACAAACATCTTTTCTTGCCTAGAAAAAGTTTCAATACGAACACTAGTTTAACCAAGATGAGAAATGTAACTGGAAAAATGATACAGAACCAACTTTGAGGAAGAATGTTGAACCACCTCGTATAAGAGCTTCATCTCTAATACGAGTTGGTTTAACATGAGACGTCACAACAGACAAACGTAGAAAGTTCAAGTCTAATGTCATCTAGTTATAAAAATTACACATCTGGAAAAAATAAATCTGACCTACACAGGAAGTAGCACGTTGCATAATAAATTATGGATGAAATAATTTTATCACACAAATATCTACTGCTCAAGTCTCACCGTAGTGCATTTATGTAAATGTTAAACCACATCACCTCACCAAAAATCTCAAACGGTTAGATATGAGATAAATATAGTTACTATATGTTATTTCCAATAAGCACCCTCGTATCCAAGGTGGATTCACTTCTAATCAAAGGCTGTAAAATATTCATAAATGGGTGGCCAACAAACTTGGATCATAAGACATTTGTGTCCTGATACCAAGTTAAACCAAATCATCTAAAAGTTGACTTTTTACTATAGGTGGTTCAACAAATAATATTCCTTAATTAATATTTCAAGATCAATTATATGAATAGTTGGGGCATTAACTGGAAATGCTCTAGGGCCTGTTTGGCAGGCTCTGTTTTTGATTTTGTAAAAGAACTTATTGATGAAGCTATATTAAACCAGTGTCCTTTAAAAGTTATTCTAGCCAGCCAAAGTATTTCTAAAAAATTATTCAGATTGATTCAAAAGCAGTTTTTGACTTTTCAAAAGCCCTGCCAAACAGGCC
>CAIGRQ010180029.1:0-10479 GCA_903798375.1 Fraxinus sp. D2006-0159 | reverse complement strand
TTTTTCACCACACATTTTCCCATCAATCACTATTTCAAAATTTCTCATTCTCATAAAATGGGTGTCAAACAGGGACAAAGTTTGTTGATCAATCATCACGAACTATGGCAAATTATTATCGTACATTTAGCCCTTGTTTGAGCTTCATTCATACAAAAATTCATTTTAAATCAAACATTCTTCAATAAAATAATATTACACGTAAATCGATGACTTTTTTATTTTTTTAACCACACATTATCTAAAAAAAACACTATTTTAAAATACATTTTTCTTCAAAATGAAGCTCAAAGTCTCAAACACAGCCTTATTCTAATCACTTCGTATTTCAACACTACCACCTAACTCTTTTAATGCATAGGTCTCATTTGGCAGGGATTCTATTTTTATATCTTGAAAATTTTATCTTAGACCAATTTTTCTTTTGTTAAATAAAAAAAAATTATTCGAGAGATTTTAAATATAATTTATGACTTTTCAAAAACTATTATCGACCAGACTCTAGCACTGAAAATGATGAATTTTATGCAGATTGCACACGTTTACAAAACACGTGTATGGTCTGAGTACCAGAAAAATATAATAAAGAAACAAAAGAAATAATGAAAGGTCGTTCCTAGATCAGAGGGCAAATGCAAGAGGCACGTGCAACTCTGGGAAATGATATCACAAGTCTGGGCGAGCATTTAGCCAAAATCGTACCCCTGATGCCAAAAAAAAAAAAAGGAAGGAAGGAAAAAGTCGATTTGCTTTAAAAGATAGTGAGAATGAGATGGAATATACCCCTGATTTTTTTTATTTATTTTTTTTCAAACTTATCACCGGAGATATATTCTTTCAATAAAAATAATTTTATATATAATTTAAAATTATCCGCTACTTTTAATTTCACATTCTTCAATTAATTATTATATAAAAATTTACTAATCCAAAAAATGGGACTCAAACGAATCTTCGGTGTTTTGTTATTTTGGGATTGTATATAGTTTTTAAGAAAATGGATAAAAATATTAATATTTTTATTTTGTACAATGCTCTTCAACGTCCGTCCTAAATCCTAAATTAAAATTTCTTTTGGGAGTTGTCGGACTAAAATGAGATACGAGGATCGAAATTATCTTATGCAAATTAAAAAAAAATGATTTAAGGTTATTGAAGAATAATAAATTCTTCCCAAGCGGAGGCTAAAGCATAAAATCAATTCATTTTAACTAATTAAATTAAATAGCATTTTATTAAACAATGTTATGCCCACAAACATTGTATACAAAATTCTTTTTGATCTGAGTCTTATGTCCACTGTCTTATAAAATTCAGTGATAATATTCTCTTTAATATTAGCAGTTCAAATTACAATAAATAGGTTAAACTGGTCTTTTACTCTAAATTGACTTTGTGAAGAATGCCAAGCGTAATATCGGATGAATATAGCATTTGATGAGAATGAAAGTGTGAATTCTAAAAGTTTGAGGGCGTAAAAAATAAAATTAACGTTGAAATTCCAAACTTAACGAATCAACGATGAATACAAGTAAAAATGAATAAATATGAAAAATATGCGTTTTGACAATTACCCCTTTAAGTGAAATCAACGCGACTTTGTCTGACATAACGTACTGGTTGACGTTATTGTATTCAAGTTTGAGCCCTTGTTTGATACAAATTAAAATTTTCATTTTCATTCTTCTACTCATTTCAACCACACATTCTTCGATAAAATAATATTTTCTATCATATCAAAAAAATTTCTTATTTTTCAACCACACATTTTTCATCAATCTATAAATCTAAAATATATTATTCCAAAATAATGTGACTCAAGCCTCAAACACACCCTGAATCTAACATGACAATAGGTTTTTAGGTTAATGCTTTCACCATAGTGATCTTTCGCGTAACTGTGAAAAAATGAGGGACTGTCTATTAATATAAGAAAAATTAGTATAGAGATCATTTTGAAATTTTCATAAAATTCAATGACAGCGAAACCAAACATGCTCTTAAATTAAGCCTTTGTTTGAGCCAAATTATTATAAAATAAAAAGAAAAAATATAGTTATTATTGGGATCCACATAAAAGATAAAAAATTTGAATTTAAGTATTGATGTGATGAATAACGATCATATTTTTTATTTTAATGAGATAATAATATAGATCAAACGGCGCCTAAGTCTTTTTCAACTATATAAAATTTTTAACCGTACAAATTTAAGCGTGAGACAAACACTGACTTACGTCGCTGTTAAAATTTGAATAATTGCGGATGTCCAAACTTTAACACACAAAAGTTAAACTATGAAACGAAGTGCCAAAAAGCTGCGGCTGTAAATCGACACGTATATTAAGCATCCAATCATGTGCACGACCTTTTATGCTGCTATCTCTGTTAAAACTTTTTTTGATTTTTACTCTACGAATCTATGCCCATCTAGGCTTGTCGTGCAGTAATAAAAAAATCAAGTTTGATTTTTAGCCCCCGTTGGACGCCAAATATTTGAAAGAAAATATGTTTAGATATCCATTAGCATGCACATTTAGGCCATATTTGAGCCACATTTAGGCCATATTTAAGTACTAATTAATTATTAAATGAAACAAATTAAGTAGGGTCTGTTTGGTAGGTATTAAAATCAAATTTTAATCTAAATTAAAGTCAAACAATCAATATTAACCACTTCTTTCATGAGTCTCGTAACTTTTCAATCACATATTTCAAAAATTTATATTACAATCTACTAAAAATCTATTTTAATCTCCACCAAATATCATCTGAGGATTAAAATTAGTTTTTAAGTAGATTGTGATAGAAATTTTAAAAATATGTAGTTGAAAAGTTGTGGGACCCATGAAAGACGTGATTAATATTGTTTGTTTGACTTTGATTTAAATTAAAATCTGATTTTAATTTGAAACAAACATGACGTAAATTATAAGTAATTGTAGAAAATCACATTTTTCTTTACAAGAGTATTTTAGATATATCAATATTCAATAACACCTTAGATGATAAAGATCTCAAAAAGTGGTAAAGAGTGTGTGTAATAATTAAATTTAAAAATATGAAAGGTAAGTGTTATTTTTTTATTTTTTAACTGAAAGATTGTATTTATGATTTGTGAAAAAGAAGAAAGGAGGATATTATCTCTACTAGATATTATAATGTTAAAAATATAACTTACTTGGCAACATTTTTCTTACCACATTTCATGCACTCATATGTAATGTTCATTAGATTGGTTGGGGGAAAAGAAATGTGTTTTCTAAAGTACGATTTTTCTCAATAACATTCACATTTTTTTAGCTATATAGAGTTATAGACGAGACAATCCAGCAAAGTGAGAATTAAAATATTTTCGTTTCTCGATTCCTTTACTATTTTTTTTTTTAAGAATTTGTATTGTGTTCAGAAGAATGTTGAAAACTTGATAGGGATTTGATAAAATCTTGATGCAAATAATCATCCAATATACAGATAACTCTTAACAAGAGTTGTGTATAGTCGTCATGTTCAACCGTTCAGTTGAATATAATGATTTGCCACGTAGATGCCATGTAATGCACATATGGCCACATTGAATACCAATCACCATTACTTGTCATTTAGGAATACTACAACGTACACATGGGCGGACCTAGGGGGTGGTCTAGGGGGGCACGTGCCCCCCCCACTTTGCTTCCAATTTTTTTTTTAATCATTAAATATTCTATGTTTTTGTTTCAATTTTCGAAATAATTATGAGATGTGAAATGAAATTGAAATATTACATTCTTACAACCTGTTTGGTAACAATTAAAATTCAATTAAAATTGAAAATATAGACATTATTGGGTCTCACCTATCAAATAAAAGTCAACAATAACGACTAATTTTTTAATTTTAATCTCTACAAACAGGCTCTTAATATTAATTCAAAGTGCTCATGGTCTAGTTTTCTACGTCGTTAATAGCATACAAAATGATCAATCGTAGCAAATCTTACGACTTACCAAAGTAGGCCGTTCAAGATTAGTATTTCGAAAATTTCGATAACATGCTAACTTTAAAAATTATCCGATAATCGTACGCTAATTGAATTTACAAATTGCTCATGTCATTTCAAAATTTATTTCGAGAACTACATTATAGGTATAACGAATAATCTAAACAAATATCGAAAATAGTTAAATGCGAATCTTAAAGAAAAGCGTCTAACCTGTATTTTCTTTTAAAAAAAGCAATTATTTTATTAACATTTATTATTTTTACAATACAACTTTTTTAATATAATTTTCATCATTTTATTAGGAAATTTTATATAAAATATGACATCAAAAAATTTCGAAATTTTACATCCGAAAAGTCATAATTCATGTAAATTTTCGGATGCAAAATTACAAGTGATATGATTTTTTTGGATTTAAAAATTTTTAATTGTAAAATTTCTCATAACTTTTTTTATAAGTTCGATTGTGTCCCTCTAACTTTAAACTTCTGCTTCTTATCCTTGAACGTACACAATTGCCCCTAGTTACATTGTTATTGTGATAGCTTTGCAACTATGCGTAAATAATAAGCAAAATGTTGTCCAGTCCCGTAAATGAATTTAGACATTTTATTATGTATTTAAACTTAAATCTTTACTTAAATAAATATAAATTGTTATACTTATTTACTGCAAATCAACAAAAAGTATAATTTTTTAAAATATACTTACTTACTGATAAGTTATTTCTTAAACTAAGCGAAATATTGACGCTGGATCAGTAAAAGGGAAGGCTTTGTTAGTGCCTCAAAAGAAAACCAGAAAAAGTACTGATAGAGACCTATCCTGATCGCCGTGCATGGAAAAAGTTCCATGGGTTCTGTTTAGTGGAAATGAAGTTCGAATTTCAAAGTACAACTATTTTCAACTTATTTTTTACCAATTTTCTGAAAAATATATTGGTACTTGAATTTTTATTTTCCATCTTTGCAAATCAAAAGGCCCTAACTATATACACTAACCATCTTTTACAGCTTCCAAAAGTTGTACCATTACAGGATTTTGAAGCTTCACAGTAACAGAAGATAAAAACCAGTAGGGGTGTAATTACCAAACGAGAGTCCAATTTATTACCAAATTATTGACATAAAGTAGGATTTTTACTTGCCGACATATGCTTCTCTCTCTACCCTACAACCCCACGTGAATTCTGAAGTACCTAGCTTAACTCCCACCCCCAGCCCCTCCCCTTGCTTGCTTCTCTCTCTCTCATCTTCTTGATCCTATGCGACCAGAAGAAGAGAAGGAGAAAGAGAAAGAGACCCTTGAGTACTTGTAATGATAATTATAAGATTAAACTCTGTACAAAATTTGTTTGGATGGCTTGATTTCCGATTCCCATTTGCCGAATTACTTTTATCATCACATGTGATTTTTGGGGTGGATTGATCTAGTTCCAATCTTCAGGGCTGTACCAATGGAGGGTCGGAGCTTGATCATCTGAAAAGAAAGTACTGCATGACTCCTCACCGGAAAAATTGTATTCCTCAATCTTGACAAACTGTGGCTGATAAGCTTTGTGGACATCTCGGATGATATTTGCTTTCGGGTCTTTGAACTGGAAAGTGCAAGCCATTGTTGAAGTGGTTCCATTCTGTAAGTCCAAGAATTGATGTGGGCTCACCCCACCAGTAGATGAAGATATAGCAGCAGTCGGGCTATTGTTGTCTTCATTCAAGATAGCACTTGAATCTGTGCTATCAGTGGACCCATCTTTGAAATCAGTAAAAACTGATGCAGAAATCACCCCATTGGTTCCATTGAAATTCTCCAAGTTCAGATGAGTGGAATCAATATCGCATTTAGTCAGAGAATTCACTGTTGTATCAGCTTTGCTTTTTTCATGACTTTCAGGCCCAATTGTTTCTTCCTTCACACGAACTATGCCTTCACTTTTGCCATCTTCATTTAGCTTCGATTTCAGCTCCCCAATCTACCACATGATAAATTTCAAACAAGCAGGAACTTTAGTGCATATGTAACACAATTTTGACTACATATTGACACAAGAACTTCTTTATATGGTAATCAAACAGGTGATCAGAACAAGTTAAGGTAATACCTCAGTGAGTAGAGTTTCATTGTCCAGTTTGAGAGTTTCATAATTGTGCTTGAGGGCATCAAAATTAGCTTTGAGGACGGCATAATCTCTCTCTAATTGTTTAGTTTTCCAACGCGCACGACGGTTTTGGAACCAAACTGCCACCTGTCTTGGCTGCAAACCAAGCTCTTGGGCCAACTTAACTTTTCTCTCCGGTTCAAGCTTGTTCTCCACTTCAAAATTCTTCTCCAATGCTTTCACTTGATCAACACTTAATCTCCTTTTCTTCTCGGCCATGTGTCCACCTGATTCTTCCACACAACCTTCCTCATCCAAGCCTTCCAACAAGGCCTGAAACTCCCTTGTGTAAACATGATTGTTCCCTTGGTTATGCTCATCTACAACAAAACGTACACAAACAAGACAGATTCAGTACTTAAATGTTTTCATATTGAGAATTTCGATGTGCTTAAATATAGGGACAAGAAAACGTGGAGACGATATGTTTGAATCATTGGGATTACATAAGAAAATACATTCAAAATGAAACTAACAAGCGGAAAAGAATATTTTTCAAACTAGCACCTGTAGTGTTGGGACAGATGGACATCAAAGCACCCAAGGAATCAGAACTGCCAAGTCTCTTCATTGTTGGTGACTAAGCAAACGATACAGTCTCTTTCAGATCTAACAAATCAAAATTGAAATTCAAACAACCCTATACCTTGTTTATTTGAAACTTATTTAGCAAAATAGTTTGATGGAGAGATTGTGTGCTTTCTGAGTCTTTTAAGAGAAAGATTTTTCATTATAAGGCCAACTTCCCATGATCCAAAAAAATCCAAAGGGCGCAGTTTTGTATGCATTTAATATCACTCTGCAACTTTTGCTCTTTCTTGGGTACTCCATATTCACCCTTTATCACATTCTCTGCCTCTGAACCCATCAAAAGAAAAGGCAAAGAAAACCCAAAACCCAAGAAAGGTGAAAAATATATAATTTTGAGGCCAAATCCTAACCCACAAGCCTAATAAACCAAAAACCCAAAAGGAAGTAATCAAGAACTGCACTGCACTACTTTTTCCTCTCCTAATCTTTCCTTACATGATTGTTAATTGATTCAGAAACCATTTTTTCAAAGAGGATGGTCTAAATCTGTTGATCTACAGAAGAAAAGATGAAGGATTGAAGGGTGGGTGGGCAAGGGGGTTGAGGAGAGGGGGAGATTAGAAGACCAGTTCACTACCCAGCTAACAGCTTTCACAATTTGTGTGTTTAAATAAAACCAACTGGGGTCACTTATAGGGTTAGAATCTGACTGGGGTTAGGTACATGTCCGGGTTTTGGCACCAATGAAATGAGCCTCAAATTGATGACAAATGAAAATTTTAGGTCCACCGGCTATTCCCGGTAATTTTCAACCGTTTTGAGGTGAGATATTTTTCATTAAGCTGTTTTTGATTTCAACGAATTCCATGAAAAATGTTACATTCGATAGGAACGAATTCCACTTTGATCGTTTGATTATAACGTGGAAATAGAAATTGAATTTCAAGGTACAATCACTTTAAGCTGCATTTTTTTTTATTTTCTTAGAAAACGAATTTATATGTGTTTGGTGGATTTTTATTTTTCAAGTAACATGTAATTGAAATTTATTTCACTTTTGCCTATCAAACGGACTATTATTACTTTAGCGTTTTGAGTCCCATTTGTTTTGTCCAAAATTTATTTTGAAATCGTATTTTATTGGAGAATGTATGGTAGCATAATAAGAATTTTTTTTTTTTTGAGTTTACGTCTAGGCTTGTGTTTGAATCTCATTTTATATGAGAATTAAATTTTTGAAATAGTGATTGATAGGAAGAATATGTGGTGAAAAAGTGATGAATATTTTTAAATTTGTGTGTAATATTATTTTATTTGGAGAATGTGTGGTTAAAACTTGAAAGGAAGAAAGAAAGAAAAAATAAGAATAAGAAAAAAAAAGATATCAAACAAACAATTCTGTTAGGTGTTCAGAAACTGTACACTACAAAAACACACAAGAAAGGACACATCAGGTGGGGCTCGTAATTTTTTGCCATATTTATTCACCAGTGGGATCCACCTCCATGTGAGATTTCTGGTGAACTCTTTTTGGAAGAATGGCCTTTTTGTCAAACAATTATTTTATTGAAAAATATGGTTAAAAATAAGAGAAAAAAAATATATTTTAAAAATAATGAGGTAATATGGTGCAGCTTGGAGTCTGGCTCGGCTGAGCGAAGATTTGGTTGGCATCAACGTCTCATATGGGTGCTACTGCGGTGTGGTCGGTGCATGCAAAGGTTAATTATTTGAAGTCGCCAGTAATTTTGCAAAAATCACAAATTCACATATGCTATTTGACGTAAATTTTTTGATTATTAAATTTTACAAGAAGTGATTTTTTTTAAAGAATGTGTAATTAAAAAGTAAAAGAAATAGTCTCGACTTTAATTTTATTGCCGGACGAAAGTGGAGAAGAATTATCCAATTAACGTGCACGTGTTAGTCTTTATCCTACCTCGCTTAAACTAATATGTTTGCTTTTCATTTTTGAATATGGACCCGGATATATGTACTTCACTGCCATAAAAAAATTGGATTTTACGTTAATTTCTTGAATGAGTTATGATTTTTCTGTGTTCTTTATTCAAACTAAATTGTTGTTTTATAGTCTTCTCCAATTATGTATATTTAGGGCATTGCCCCTCTTTGTCTTTGATGGGGGCGACGCCATCTATGAATGTTTTCTCTTAGATACTTTTACGGACATCACTTGTTGAATCTAACGAAATGTAGTATATGGTAGAGAATGAGAATGAATCAAAGACTCGTCACACATTTTAAAAGTTCTTTTAAAGTAAACAACGTTTAGTATATAAATATATGAAATTGTTCTCCTGCCAACTGTGGGTAGGATAAGACTGTCAACTTGTTATTACGGCAGGAGAACCTTACGATTTTCTCTAAATGTGAGAATCATCTGTATTGTTCGAGTGAACAAGATAAAAATTCTCACTGTAGACAATAAAATATTTCTATATAAATATATAATAGTTAAAACTTTTAAAATCAATTTTTTTTGTTGATCTAGATAGAATTATTGATTTCTTGACATTGTAATGCAGCTGGATATCACAAAATAGGGACTTTGAAGTTGCATAAAGAATCATATTCACATTGATGAGGACCATTAACCAAGTAATTTTAAAACCTTTGAATTTAGAGGAAATTGTCAAAACTAGACTATTTTAGAATTTTCTTTTTAATTCAACATTCAACTTTCTTTGAAATTGGCAAAAAACTTTTCATGCTTGCTTCATTTATGTGGTAAAAGATACCATATTCTTACCCGTTTTCACCTTTTGGGGAAATAAAAATGAGTACACGAAACTTCTATTTCCCCAAAATGAATTCCTTCGGCTTATTTGGGATATCTTTCTATTGGAAAAAAGTTAGTCTGGCTAATGTCATTTTCATAAAAAAATTGTTGCTAGGTAAATAAAAAGTTACAATTTCTTCTTCGATACTGAATATTTTAAAATGTACATTAAAAATTGTAATATTTCAACGCCTAATTTTTTATCAAAGCCCTTTTCCCTAACGTACTTCTCTATATCATTCCTCTTTGTCAATAATATAATACAATTACACATGCCACTACGAAAATTTCGTTCAAAAAATACTATAATTGTTCAACAATTCAAATGTCGATAAATTGGAACTCACTCGATCAGATTTATGGTTTCAAAAGCTAATTACCAATAGAGTACGAGAAATGTCGAGTTTAGCAATACTTGGAAAAGAAAGAAAAAAAAAACGTGACATTATTCCAACAAAATTACATTGGCATCTCTCAATTCCCGAGGTTTGATGTTGTGACACAAAGTTTTGCAAGTGGGTTTTAGCTGTAGCATTCTCATCATCAAACAGGAACCCACCGAGGGGACAATCTTTTGCTCGTCATGCACGGTAGGACCCTCTACGTAGAAAAAAATCAGTTACTTTTTTGTTAAAATATTTTTTTTTCTTTTTTGTTTAAATAATATATCTTGTCAGGAATGACAATCAATGAATCAAATATATTGAATTTCAAGACTACTAGAGCATGTTTGGTACAGCTTAAAATCTAATTAAAATTGAAAATATGATCGTTATTGGGTCCCACCCGTATAATAAAAGTCAACAATAACGACTATATTTTCAATTTTAATCTGATTTTAATATCTACCACACACCCTCCTAATAAATTTCCAATATACACAATATTTTATCAATAAATATTAAGTTGGTGTTTGGTGGATATTAAAATTAGATTTTTAGTAGATTGTGATAGAAGTTTTTGAAATGTGTGGTTGAAAAGTTGTGAGACCCATTAAAGATGTGAT
>CAIGRQ010180020.1:0-12416 GCA_903798375.1 Fraxinus sp. D2006-0159 | reverse complement strand
AAAATTAAAAAAAAAATTAAAAAAAAAATTGAACATTGGTTGTTTTCATTGTTTTGTTTGGATATTGATGTAGTTATTTTAAGTATTGTTTGTTTTGGATTATAAAATTTTGAATTTGTATTTAATTGGAAATTTTTGATTTAAAAAAAAAAAAAAAAATTAAACGGGGCAAGAACCCGCCCCGCACATTAAGAATTGTCATTGAATGCATTCAATATTTTTCCACTTATTAGCATTAAAAGTTGGGTTCAATGGATTTTTTTCTAAACATTGTCAATCCTTGTAGCTCCAATGCAAATTCAAACTAATCAACAATTGAAAAATGTCGAAGTTGCAGAGATGGTGAACATATTAGAGACAAAATAGGAGGGAACTAAAGTAAGAAACTAACTTTCCCCGGTATAAACATAACTAATACCAAAATTAGGTTCCATTATTCTTTTTTTAAGGAGAAACAAAGGCATGTTTATTCATCACCTTCCAAACTATAAAAGAAGTATAATAATTAGCAAACAAGGAAAAAACAAAATATACAAGGCAAGTAGCGATTTTATAGTTCATTTTGCTAATCCTTTAAACTAACTTCTACCACCGAAATTCCAATGTAAAATTTATAGGTTGAGTGGCTAAACATTACCTGCCAAGAATTAATGCAGAGAACATTGGCATAATTCTGCATCCACTCATCCAATTCTGACAGATTTTGACGATCATGGGTAGCCAACCTTTCCAGGTTCCATGTACCAGCAGCTAAGGCAAATAATTCAGAATTAACATGCCCAATGCTGAAAATAGGTCAAACTAGTTAGAGTTTCTTCAAACTATGAAAATTTTCAGCCAGCCAAATAGTAGGATGAAGCAAATTCCAGCAAGCCATCGGTCTGCAGTTCGTTGAATCTTCATAAAAACAAAGAAAGTAAAATGCTGTGCAAAAATTGGAAAATAGAATCACTTATTGATTCACTAACTGAAATGGTAATTACTGTAATACCATTAACTGAGACATCTAAATTAATGAAATGGCTTGGCAGTGTTTTCTCAGATCAGATAAGCCCAAATGTATCAAGGGATGTAAGTAATACGCATATGATTCTATCATTGCCTGCAAAGCTCTACATGCATAAATCTTCCACAGGCTACAAAGGCCAATTGAAATTTTATGAAAGAAGAATTTGAAATAACTTCAGATCCAATACCTTAAGCTGTTTTCTAATGATAAGAATACTCTTCCTGGAAACTAAACAATTTTAAAGCACATTTGGGAATTGTTTTATAATCGGTTTAAATTATAGATAGATAAAAATGAATAGTGGATTAGTGGATAGTCCTTGTGAGGATAAAGAGTGATTCGACCATAATTGTTTTTAATTTAAAAGTTTGCCAAACAAAGGCTTAATTTTTCCTGATATAAACATCTTCAGAGAATCCTCATTTAGCTTTTCAATTTCATAAATGGTGTGTCAAAATAACTGTACTCGAAGTAAATCCCCAGTTCCGATACCAGGGTCCTATATATTGACAATGCTTGTGCCTGACCTCTAGATCCACACTGATATATAACATCTGAACACAAGTCCATCTAAACATGCTTAAGGCAATTTAAATTTTTCTTTTTTTGGGTGATTTACACATACATACTGAACCTTTGGAAGCTGAACCCTTTTTCATTATATCGTAAAACTTGTGCAAATTTGTTTTAGATAGAGAGATTTCTACGAGGAATTGTACACTTCTGGTGTTTCTTGTTGGTCAACAGTGAAGAAAAACGTTCCATCCAGTGGACATATCCTTTACCTTCTCTATTTTGAAATAAAAGAAGGTTTTTTACGAGATTTCATGTAGCTATCATACGGATACAAGAATATAAAATTTAAATGGAAGTTCCAAAACAAACATTAACAAGATTCTTGAACTGCACCTTCCAAAAGGAAATGGGAGGCCAAGCAGCGCAGACACTGTTACCGTAAAATCAAGCTGCAATGATATAGTAGAGTGAGTACACTTCCAGGGAGAATCTAAATTCAAAAAACTATCATCGAAAGTGAATAAATTAAATAAATTAACAGACCTGCTGAATGGAGCTAAGGCATATCCTCCTTCCTTGCTGCAATGAGCAACATAAAGGAAATTCAACGAGTACACCTTACATAACAGATCACCCTTTTAACTTCTATCGTCATTAATCTTGCAAGCGTTAACCCTGATAAAATTGCTTGTGTTCAATTTATTGGTCCTGACTTTCACTTTTCTGTTTCTAAAAATGGATATTTTCCAATGACAAAAAAAGAACTAGTTTTTGTGAAAGTTTGATAAAAGGAATCAAAAGTTAGATGGAAGAAGCTTTAGAGGTTTGGTGCATGTCAGACAGTTTAGATTATATTTAAGCTAGTCAAATATACATTTTATCTACATATTTCGTTGGACCCACAGTTACAACTCACTTACGATCCACGCATTTAGTAGGACTCAGAACTTATAAGCACTTAAAAGCATGACCAAGCAAGCAATTAGTAGAATACTTCAGTAGTAAAGCAACATCGCCATTAGATTAGGAGCTTTATTCTACATTCTTTTCACTGGTTTGCAGGTGTTCACTTTTTAAATTTTTGGGTATATCCCACGTTTTCACAATACCTCCAGACTAGTCCCCACTCCCACCACACGTGCATAAGCATAATTATTAGACAAGTATACACCAGTTCCCATAAAAAGAGTAGGTCATACCATGTCTAATTGGCAAGTTGACTTGTCAAATGCTGCAAGTGCAGAAGTCGGAGGCTTCTTCAAACTCAATGCAAAAATTGAAGTTTCCACCTATGTAAATAACATGCTTCTAGATAAAATCCTTTGATAGCTATAACAAATTTTGAGCAAACTTAAAAGACATTAAACCTCTTCTGCGCTGCCTCCTCCATGATCGCCATTGAGGGTTTGCCCGTGATCACCCATCACAAAAAGCATTGTATTTTCATGTAGATCACCTGGACCACTTTGGCTCTCCAGCACTTCAACAACTTTCTGAAACAAAACAAGAGCCAGTTCGTTATTGTCAGTCGATATTTAACCAAGCAATATCACTCAAAATATATATATGTAAACACTCGCACATCGGTTTAAGGAGCATGCCATTCGAATATATATTTTATATTATGGCAGCAGAATTACAGTGATTAAGAGGACAAGGAATCCTCTTAACATTAAGAAAATTAAAATGAAGTTAAAGGCTACATTATAAATTTCTACCTAAGAATAATTCAAGAAAAGGTAACCTATTGACTTCATAACTCTAAAAGTCCACAAAGATGCTACAAAAACTTGGCACATCCCACGGCTCAAAAAATCTCAGTTTTGTCCTTCAAAAATTCCTACTGTTTCTATTTACCAAATTACTCAGAAGATAGCCAAATTTAATGCATACCACATCCACACACCCCATATTGCCCTTGCAAAAATGGATGGGACTTCCAAGGAGTAATCCACTATCCAGCTTGGGAAGACCCAGCGAAAATAGCTTCCACAAGTCTACATCATAGCCAACTCACAGCTTCTCAATACATCACAAACTAGAAAGGGAGGGAGAGAAAGGAACACATCTTTCGTACAAATTCACAAGTACCAGTTTTTCTTTAGAAGAACGGCTATAGAAATACCTTCATTCTATAAGGAGCACAAGATTTCCTAAGGAACTTGAATGGATCGAAAATTATGGTATTTAATATTTTGGCATATATACAAGAGCATGGAAGAATGACTTGCAAGAAAAACAGGAATCTAGCATCCACAACATTTTCTCAATTGAGGAAGTCTCAAATAAATGAACCCAAAGATGGTAAATAAAGAGGACAATGATGACTGAACCGAAAGTTACATTTATTGTCCCATTTTTAGAAAGTGAACCAACAAAAGTTATTCGGGCATTTTTAAGCAAAGAGAGATTAAACCTAGGAAATGAAGAAGCAAGGGAACCAGAATCAGTCCGACCTGTTAGCATATATATTGTATACTGTATATATGTATATTTTTCATTTTTTTTAATAAGTTAGGGTAGTTTTTACTATATATTAGGTTTATTTTCCTGCATTTGTAATTGAATTGTCCAGAACTTTTACGATGAAAAGAAACAGCAGCAACATAGACATGCTGCCATAATGCTCCAGTTTTTTTACTGTTCAATATTGCTTGGATTTAAGTTAAATTAACACAAACTTCCTCTCAGACACTCCACCCACATCACTTTGCATGAAGTTAATAAATGAAAGAAAAACCTTGGGTTGTGAACTTCCAAGGGTTTCTAAGGGAACCTCTCACAGTTCATTTGTAATCTCAATCATTATGGCCCAGCAAATACTTCCTCCTGACCACCCTACCCCCTAGGTAAGATTGTTCCAGGGGAAATCTCTTAAGCCATTTTCCTATAGTTCATGTTCCTAAGATTTCTCGATCCTAAACCATCTCTACTTTTACTTCATGTTATTGAATCCCAAGCTACCAATCACCTCGCTTCTTAAAGCCACCACCATATTTTTTCTAAAAATGGCAACAGTACTATTACCACCTGGCATCCTAAATAGTGACATGAACGCTATGTTGAATCTCAAACTACCAATCACCTCATGGAAAAAGCCCCCCCATTTTTTTCTCAATATGGCAACAAAGCTATCTGGCATCCTAAACTGTGGCATACATGCCGTGTTGAATGTGAAGCAAAAGTATCACAAAAAGGCAAGTAATATAACAGAAAATGAGCTATATGTAGTTTTCTTTCTTTCTTTCTTTCTTCTTAGTTGCTGCAAAAAATCATATATGTGAAGACCAAGAGGCTTACCTTCAAAATTCCATTATACTGTTCCAATTTTTCTATCATCGGTGAAGAATCAACACCAAATATATGCCCAGCATGATCCTGGAGCAAATAAAATATGTAAATTTTAAAAGACTTTCAGTTACAACATTAGATAAACAAATGCTTGGAATTATATTTTAATAGAAAGACCCTTAGTTGAACTACAAAATAGAAATATTCACACAAGCAGGGCCATTGATAGAGAGCTGGAAAATATTTCTATGCCTCAAAAACTTATTGTTTATTAGGCCTTGTCACATACACAAGCATTTAACCAAGAAAGGGAAGAAACCCTCCACATCTTCTACAAGTAGTGGCAACTCAATATCACAAGAAAAAGATATCAATATGATTTTCCTCTTGAATAGTCTGTGGTGGGAAAGTGGTTGCCCAACATATTTCCAATCAGGAAATGAGTCTCACATCTATAGACTCCAGAAACACACTTTCGCCAACCAGCAGAAATATATCAATTTTTGTTGTGTGGAGCTTCAAAATTTGTGACAATAACTAGATTTCATGTGAAATTCCAGATGATTATACAATTGATAGTCCAATTTAAGAAACTGGACAAGCACTTTATGGCCTCTCGTTTGGTCTCTACATGTATGTAGCATAGTAAAATGTGAATTCTCATGTAAGTATAGGTCTGCAATCCCCTTCAATATCCAAATATTGAAACTCAGTCATAGTACAGTAGTAGAAACCATACTGTATGATATGTCGCCCACATATCTGAAACTTGAGAGTCCATCATGCTTTATTGCCAGTGATAAACTTTCTGGATCAAAGGCTAGCTATTAGGTAAATGTGACAGGAACAGACTCTAGAATTTGTGTCAGGAACTAGACATCATCACAACTTCAAGACGATGATCCACAGGATGCACCCGATTTTCAGAAATTAGCAGCAAACAATCATTTTGTATGACATCACGTCTGGTGAAAATAAAGCATAATAAAATCTAAGTTCTCATGTGATTTCCAGGTGATGCAATCCCCTTCAATATCAGCACTTCGTGACAGGAAAGCTGGAAGTGATTAGAAAGTTTTCCTTTACGGCAAAGACTGGTGCGAGGATGGTACTGTGGGATATCTGGCCAAATATATGAAACTTGAGACTCCACCACGTTCTGTTGCAGGTGATACAATTCCTTTGAATTTAAACTGATTAATGTCTGCATCCCTTCCAAGCCACTGACATTTTATTAGACTACAATCTCATTTTCACCTTAGCACCAGTGTGCGTGGATGTTCAACGACACTACAGCTAGTAGAAAACAAGCCACGTAAGAGGTGCCGCTACTTATTTTCATTTATTCTGTGTATTGAACTGAGCACCACCCCAATGCTACACCTGTACAGATACTATTCACTCTACCATAGCACCTTTATCAGGAAAAATTTTCTTGTATATTCTGTTCTAAATGGTTAAGATTATACTCTTAACCGAAGGATGCAATTTGATTTTCCAGTTAGTTTCAGTCTACAACCGTGAAGATATTTCACTTTCATAAAGCTTGCATTTCCTTTCTTTCATGGTTGAATATCGTCAAATTTCTTGGTTAGACATTCATCTTTTCTTCAATCTGGAAATAAATCAATTGGCTTCTAATATGTTGGAAACCAAGATAAGGAATCAAGGAAAGAATAGAGCAGAAGGCATACCACACCAAGAAAGTGTGCTATGAGCACGTCCCAATCTTTTTTGTACAATGTTGGAAGCAAGTTCTTGATGCAACCATCATCCACCTGACAAAAAATGACAAAAAGATCTTTAAAGGGAACAAAATCTTAGGAAAAAAGCTCTTGTTCAGGGATTTGAATAGAAGATTAGATAAAAAAACATTGTTGTTTCATGAGTTTGTGATAAATTTTAGTACAAAAAAGAAAACATCGATGAAAATAAATGCCTACCGTATGAAGATCTTTAACGTTAAAGGATGGGAACGGATAAGATTCATTGAAATGATGTGGAAATAACTGCACCCATGTATCATCCCCCATCATCACTACCCGTTTTCCATTTGCAACCAACTAAATATAAGATCAAGAGTTAGATGCATGTGAAATGAAGGAAATGAAGCCATCAAAACATGAAAAATTTCATAAACAAAATTAACTGTTAAATATGAATATGAAGTATATGCACGTCGTGCCAAAACCAAAAAATCAAATACAGAACCAGACCTGATGTATCAAGTTATCTTCAACAATTGCTGGTGCACCAAAGCTGTTTCCTACGTCAATAAAAGTGGGAAGTCCACCAGTTGTCAAGCCCTGAAAAATGTAATACGGCACCAGAGACATACTTAAGAAAAATGTACCATGCCTTTTACTCTTCATTATGTCAAAGGTTGTATAACCAGTCTACATCTACAAATTGGATTTTTTTTACTAATGTCATCCCTCGGGGACTTAAAATGAGACTAGGAAGCAAGTGTAAACATTTCCCCATTAGCAAGTAGCAATGAGGTGACCTATGAGTTGTGGTATCCAATTGTCGAGGCCTTTGTTATTATGTAATAAATGCCACTGTGCAGGAATTTCTTCTGTACGTAAAAAGCTTGCTGGAAAAACAGAAGTAGATTTTGTCTCATGGAAACACATAGCTTAGTGTGGGACAAATAGAAGGAGAGAAATAAAAGTGAATTTCTGGCTGTGGAGTGGCATTTTCGAAGCTAGAGGTTTCCCTATTTTTCTTGACTTTTTGGACACAAAATCATACATGCACGTACTAAATATTGAATTTTCTGGATCATATACACAGGATTTAAGAAAGCTTTGTTTTAAAGGCTATTTTTGAACCTATCTTTATTATAACTGGTCAGAGTTGAACGTGCATTGTATGTTATTCTAAAATACTTTATAAGTGCTATAAAAGTAATAATTGATACTAATTTGTTGGGAGGATTTTCCAAGTCTCAAACGAATTAAAGAAAATAAAATTTAAGATAGAAATTTAGGAGAATGAAATTATACTTCAAAACTCAACTTCTATTATTCAATTGTTTTTGTGAAAATGAAATACTACAAATAAGCAACATTTTCATACTACATTTGGTGCATAAAAATTAATTGCTAATACATGAATTTAAACACCCATTAAAATTTCTACATACATCAATAGAAATAAATTCATCTATAATAACTCTAGATTTATGTAGATCAAGATTCATCAAGTCAAGATCCATAGAGTCTAGATTAATGTGAATGTTAATTAATTAAGAATTAATAACATGAAATTCATACACGATAAGAATTTTGTAGTGTTTAATATATATTGAGAAACGAAAAGTAAGGTATTATTGAAATAATTGAATTGTAGTAAGGTTAAAATCGTCCAAAAAATGATTCTCACATGATGTAATATTTAATATATTATAAATTATAGATAAAACTCTTACATTAATAAAAACTGCAGCATCCGATACATACTTAAACAAATCTTAATTCACAAGTCATCTACATTTTTCGTGTCAATTCAATAATGGTACACTAAATTTTCCTGCCCCTTTCAGCGAATTCAAGTGTTGAAGAATGAACTTTCGCTCACAATAACATTGCGGTAGCTCAACACAAAATGAATGGCTTCAATATCTAATATGACTTCTATGTAGCAAACAAGGCTGTGTTTGCACTAGACGGTATGGAAGATCTCACCGATACAAACAAGAAATTATATATGAACCAGAATATGTATTTCTTTCTTTTCTTCGCAAAACGGTAGGGTGGCAGGTTTTTTCATAGTAATCCCTTGTTTGATGGCCATTATTTTGATAAAATGGAGTTTTGAATAGTTATATTTTTTGGAGAACGTATGTTTAAAAGGTAAGGAAAAGTTTTGGGTTTATGTGCAAAATATTTCATTGTGTAAATAATGTTATTGAAAATGAGTATGAGAATTAAAGAGTTTTGAAATAATGGTTGTCAAACAAGGGATAAATTATCATCCTAACAAATTAGAAAATTCTTAAGGCATAAATCCAAGAGAGAACAGGGGAGTATTTTCATTAGCTCAAGAATGAAAAGGCAAATATTACTAAATTTCTCCACCTCAATAGCAGTAGAATAAGTGATTGACAGTGGAACTAAAAATTTAAGGAGAGAGGTCGCAGAAAAACAAACAAAAATGTCAATGCATGTTAACGGCCAGTACTACTAATAAATATGAAGAAAATGATGAATATTATCAAATGAAATTATCTTCTCAAAAGAAGAATAGAAAATAAAGTTAAAAGATTTTATTCTAATATGAGTCCAAAGCATACGAAGACATGAGACCTGCAAAAACTATACAATAAAAATTTGAATGGGGATTCACATTTATGTTCCCTCCCCACCCACGCCCCACTGAATTAAGAAAAATGGTTGTTGATTTCGACCCATTTGGGGTTTGACATCGACTGAGTTGAGTCGTTTTTTAATGGGTTGGGGTCAATTTGACTCGATTAGTGTCGTTTTTCACTAGTTTGAAAAGAAGGCCATTTATCGCAAGTATATTTAAGATATTTAAATAAAAACACAGCGTTTTAAATAAAAAAAATAAAACGTCAGCGAATCACTTTGCACATTGTAGAAGGCCATTTTAAAATTTCCTCAAACATTCAATATCCAGTAAATGTACAGAAACTATACTTAGACATGGGCATTCGAGGCAACCTTGTGTAGTCTAATTGAACGTGGTGACCTTCTGTTAACCAACTCTAGAACGACACACTTGGCCCCAAATAACATATCAAAAATAAATAAATAAAACACACGATCACCTTTAGACGTTGTAAACTGGTGGTGGGTGGATCCGCTATAGCTTTGAAAATTCTAGCGGATGATGGGCGCTGACTAGCAAGTTCGTGTATTACTTGTAGCTTATCCATCCATGGTTTCTTCTCTGGAAATTATAATCAATAAAATGGAAACAAATGGCAGATGGTTGGACAAAGCTACTCGAATATAGAACATTCAATAACCAATAATTATGTGTGAAAAAGCATATCAAGGGACATGGTGAAAATGTAAAAGCAAACTGATTAAGAATGAAGTCAAAGTCCTTGCCTGTGTAGAAGGTACTCGGAGCAACGAAATCAAACCTGTAGTAACAATTAGTAAAAGGTAGCAAGGATGGTTTAGTGAAAGAAATTTGATTTTAAGTGATTGCTCAGGCTAGAATCACTTTGCAATACCCAAAATAAATAAATAAAAATATCCAGATAGCAATATGAACAATACCTGATAGCATCAAGAACAATTATAACAAGCCGATCGACTGAAGGTTTCGTCCAGCAACCCGGTGCTCTAGTGGAGTTGTTAACATTGTGATTTTTAGGAGGAAAGCAAGGAGAGTCGAAAACATCAGAGCATTGACTATATTGGGAAAGTTCGGTCCGAGTGAGAAGGAAACCTCGGGTAAACAATAAAATGGCCAGGATGTGAAGCACCAGTATACCCANGTGCTCTAGTGGAGTTGTTAACATTGTGATTTTTAGGAGGAAAGCAAGGAGAGTCGAAAACATCAGAGCATTGACTATATTGGGAAAGTTCGGTCCGAGTGAGAAGGAAACCTCGGGTAAACAATAAAATGGCCAGGATGTGAAGCACCAGTATACCCAGGAAGACCATGAAAGCCCAAGACCGTCCACCCCAATTATCACTCCTCCAAAAACCCCAAATTTCTGCCATTGCTATTTCTGTTGACAGATTTGAAGGCAGAGTACCAGGTCTATCAAAATTCTACCCAAATAAAAAAAAAAAGTTTTGAAACTCGATATGGACTGTCGAGTGGTTTCAAACCGCACCGGAAAACTACCACGTCGTTGAATTCTATGCTGGCATTACACCACCATTCGTTACGGCGGGTTTTTGGAGAGTGTGTTGCTTTCGAAAAGTGATTTTTGACTGGTGATTATTTTGGGATGATCAGCCCTTGTTTGTGCTCCCATTTTTGAGGGAGAAAAGTGTTTTCATATAAGCAATTTTTTTGAAGAATTTATGGTTAGAAATGAGGATTTTATTATTATTATTATTATTTACATGTAAAATTATATTTACTGGAGTGTGTGGAATTGAAAATGAGAGTGTGTTTGATTGACAAAAAAAAAAAATATTTTCCTTTGTTTTCAAGAAAACAAAAATCTAGTCAACCAAAGAAAATGTTTTCCTTAAAAATAAGAAAAATTAAGTATATTTTTAAAAGTTGAAAAATATTTTTTATGAAGAAAATAGCAATCAAACGTTTCAAAGGGGGAATTTGGGTAGAAGATTGACATTTTCCATTAAAAATAAATGTAATCAAATGCACATAAGTTCTGAAAAAAAAAATGACTTTTTTGGTAAAACGAGGCTCTCTCTCTCGACGTTAATAAAAAATGAGTATAGTATGCCCCTGTTTGGTACACATTAAAATTTTTATCCTCATTCTTCTACTCATTTTCAACAATACATTCTTCAATAAAATAATATTTTTCATTACATCAATAATTTTTCTTTATTTTTCAACCACACATTCTCCATCAATCTACTATTTCAAAATATATTATTCCAAAATTTTTCAACCACCCATTCTCCATCAATCTACTATTTCAGAATACATTCTTCCAAAATAATATGGCTCAAACACACCCTATATAAGCAATTTTTTTTAAAAAGATGACCGTGGCTTTTGATATTTCAAAAGGAATGTCAAAAAATGACATTTTCCAATTTCCTCAATTAAAATTGAAGCTTTGCCAATTATGCGCTTTCAAAATATCACTTATTTTTCAACTTTAACTTACACCAAAAATTCACTTGACCTACATCACAACCAATTTATAAATTATTTATAAATTCAGTCAAAATCAAACATTAATTTCAACCACACATTTATAACTATTAATCATTCGTACATTTCGTGAGACTTATTTCTCCACTTATAAATTCTCGATCAAATGCTTATATATAGATTTTTTTAGGTTAGCCAAACAATTTCCTCAATTAGAATTTAAGACCCTCTTTGAGCCATATTTTTTCCTCACTAAAATGAAAAATATAACCATTATCCATCACATCAATATTTAAATTTAAATTTTTTATCTCGTGTGAGCCCCAATAACGACTATATTTTTCATTCTCATTTTCAAAAAAGTTGACTCAAAAAGACCCTAAATTTTGCCAAATATGCACCTACTTTCAAAATAATTCACTTATTTTTTAACTTTAACTAGCACTTAATCTTTTAAAAAAATGTTTTTCTACTTAGCCTCAGTCAGGCAACTAAATTCAAACATTAATTTTAACAATATCACCGCCACTCATTTATTATTTACACATTTCGTGAAATCAACTATTATTCAAAATATTTTATAAATTTATCTAGGGCTGGCCGTGGGTCGGTTCAGTTCGGTTCGGGTTTTTTCGGTTCCAAAATTTTCGGATATTTAATAAATGGAACCGTCGGGTCCAAATATAATTATGGAACCGTTCGGGGTTCGGTTCGTTCCGTTCGGTTCCATGCCATAATTAAATTTTGTTAACATTTACAACAACACTACATAAATACAACTAATGACATTTTCACTCGTAACTTTTACAAATTA
>CAIGRQ010179973.1:0-23522 GCA_903798375.1 Fraxinus sp. D2006-0159 | reverse complement strand
TATTATCCTCCATTTATCTGATCAATTGTTGAGAAAGCTAGGAAAACAAAATAGTGCAAAGAATTTATGGAATAAATTAGAAGAACAGTACATGTCTAAGAGTCTGCTTTATAAACTCTGTGCGCAGTACTTAATGACTCTCCTACTCAAGGGCTGAGGGGGAGTTCTGCTGGTTACCCCTGAGATACATCGTATAGTGTGAAGGCATGGAAGCCGTTTTTACATTCATGATTTAGGTCCATGGACTTCATCAATCACGCACACATGCAGTGATGCATGTATCATTGCAATTAACATCATGTATAGACCGTAGTCGTGTTCAAATGTCCTTTAACTTTCGCTTTTATTATAGATAAATCATGTGTTTACGAACAAAGCAGCAGAACTTATTTTGCACTTTGTTCTGCCTTCCAGGTTCGGTATCACGGAAGGAAAAGACTAGCAGAAGAAAGGCCACGAGTTAGAGGACAATTTGTTCGACAAATAACTGAGGAGGACAGAAGTCAAGCAGAGAAAGAGGACAGAGAGAGCTGACCTCGGTACGTGGAATTGGCATTCGTAGTTATGAAGAAACCTTTGCTGAATTTTGTGTATTTTCTTGCATTGACTTGTGGAATTTGCTGATCTTCTCTTGCTCGGAACTTTGTTGCACAATCTTATCCCAAAAAACTTCAAATTTGAAATTCAACAATTAGCTGTAACTATGCACAATAAAAACATTTTACCTAACAAGACATAATCTCTATTGACAATATAACTAAGATGCATTATCAAAATCTTCTTGCAAAAAGTTTAAAACATGACATATTTTTCATTAACAAACGATAGTAGCAAACATTTATCTGTGACAAGGTGAAGTACCAAGCAACAACAACGTACATTGTTCACAAAGTGCTGCGACGATGAAAAATAGTAGAGAAAATTAGAGTTCGAAGATAAAAAAATTCGGGGGGAACCCCCGTCAACCTCCCACCTCTTCAACTCTGGGACCCCCCTCGTTCGAAAAGCTAGCTCCGCCCCTGGTTATGAAGGAAGCACTTTAATCCATCGCTGGGGATTTAGGTGAGGTGGAAAACATATTTCGGTAGAAATATTTCGGAATAGGAACCTTTGTTGAATTTTGTGTATTTTCTTGCATTGACTTGTGGAATTTGCTGATCTTCTCTTGCTCGGAACTTTGTTGCACAATCTTATCCCAAAAAACTTCAAATTTGAAATTCAACAATTAGAGCTGTAACTATGCACAATAAAAACATTTTGCCTAACAAGACATAATCTCTATTGACAATATAACTAAGATGCATTATCAAAATCTTCTTGCAAAAAGTTTAAAACATGGCATATTTTTCATTAACAAACGATAGTAGCAAACATTTATCTGTGACAAGGTGAAGTACCAAGCAACAACAACGTACATTGTTCACAAAGTGCTGCGACGATGAAAAAGTCATCTCTTTTAATCTCAAGCTTCTATGTTGATTGGCGAGGAAGAGTCTCTAACAATTTAAAAGTGAATACCATTTTGATTGTGTTTAGATTTCCTTCCCTTGGTTTTATGAGAACTATAATTTAGTCATAAAATTATGAAATTGATGTGGAAACGAATAAAAAATGAATTGAATAATATTATACAGTAATAATCAACTTTCTATTAATTTATTTATGACACCGTACACAAGTTGGGGATCAAGAAATGTTATTATATAATTAGTGTTATAAAATGTATATAAACGGTTAAATCAGTTTTTATTCACATATTTCGTGGGATCTACCGATACAATTACTTATTTGCCATTCATTTCTATTTATGATTTTAAATATTTCTAAGCACTTTCCGAACATGCTTTAACCCTTTTAAATCAGTACAAAGTCTAGAAAACTAATATAAACTGTTACGCCTCGACTGGCGAGACCCCAAAATACCCTACGTGACACCCGGACTTGGGCCCGAACTCCACGTTATTTGCCAGGAGGCAATTTGCCAGACTCCATGAAGAGATCGAATCAGTATGGAAAGCCAAACCCATTTAGCTGGAGTCGACCCATTGCATAGAACAAAACCTTCATGGTGGGAAAGGATGTAAACGCGGGTCGGTAGGAGATCTCTTATACAATTTATGATAAGCGATTGATGTGACATTCACGGCTACCGCCGTCCTACCCAACCAATTAGGTCAAGTCTAAGCCTTTTGTGAGAATTATGGACAACAAAATAATATTAGTATTAAATACTTATGATGGATTGATGAGCCCCAAATGTATGCATGATGTCATGTATATTTTCATCCCATGATCAATATTCATTCTATTTTACTATAAAAGCTTTATAATTCAAAAAGTAATACAAGTTTTAACTCTCAAATTACAATTTTGCTACTAGAAAGCGAAACAAGAAAATTGTTCTCCTTGATTTTGTAGAATATGATCTAAATATTGGAAAATGACAAAAATCGTATTTTGAGGATGCCACGTCACACGTAGTCCAATCTGTCCCCCTGCAAGTGACACAATGCAAATCCCACCCTCTTCACTTTTCAACCACAGTGTAGCCCACGGATACAGTGATGGGAAATTCAAAATTTGAGCCAAACCTATTTTTAATGAAACTACAAATGGAGGTATTTATCGTAATTCTCTTAAATTACGAACCCATTTTCGGAAGTTTATATTCATATCCTTCACTTGTAACGTTGTTCCTAGACTTATCTTTATCCTTTTATTTTATTAATGATAATAAAGTCAACAGATTTCCCCCCTTTCATCCCTTTATCTTCTAGCCATAATTAGACGCCGGTTTCTCCTCTCGATTCTCAAATTAACCTTCGATTCTTACGATTCGATTTTTTCTCTTTCGATTGATACCTCTTCTGCTTCTAGCTGTTGAGGCAATCGAGATCTAGGGTTAGGGTTTGATTCGTGTTTGATTGTGGCCAGATCCCTGTGAATTCAGCTGTAATTTTTGTAAATTGACTGGTTTTATATCTGGGTTTTTTATTTTTTTTTTTCCTTCCGATTTCTTATCTGTTTTGGGAAATTGTAAATAGTATTTTACCTCTTTCCACGTTGTAATTTTTGGGTTCGTTTCAAGTTATTATTATATTTTTAAAAAAATATTTTTTTTTTAATCTCAAAAAGTTTTTAGATTGGTGAGTGTGCAAAAATTGGGGATCTAGGGTTTCGTCATATTTATTAGTTTTTTTATTTTTTTTATATTGGGGAAACAAAAAAAATTTAATCTTGGGAACTAAGTTATTGTATCTTAGTTGATTCAAAATCGACCGGCAACATCGAGATCTACCGTTCCATTTGAGTTGAAGATTACTTCTATTTTTGAGGTATTGCGATTTTTTTCCAACTATTATAAGTTTGTTATTTTGCACTCATCAGCGTACTAAATTTTTCGTATAATTTCAGTGGTTAAATAGAAAAGTTGCTGATGTATTTTGAAGGAAAAAGTTTTATGATTTAAGTGCCAGATATTTGGATTAATCTTTATGTACATAATAACTTGAAAAATGCTATTAATCCCCAGTGGGGATGAATTCTCTATGTGTGTGTTAATGATTGGTTAAATGATAGGTGAAATTAAATGACTTATTTAATTTTACCTATCATTTAATGTCACATTAGCGCCACATAGACTGGGGATGCATCCCTAGTGGGGATGAATAGCATTGCTCTAATAACTTACATAAAGTTTTACCTAGAAGACACGTGGCGGCCCCCTATTGGGAGGGCGCCTGGGCCTATTGTCAGGTCTAACAGCATCCCTTTGCCACGTGTTATGCCATTTTTGTAAACTTCTTTTTTTCTTTTCCCTTTTTTGCACTGTCAAAACCGATTTGTAGGCCTCTACCTAAACTCGCTATGAAGGACTTATTGCATCATCTTTTAAGAACAGGAGTGACCAAAAATATCTGCGTTGCTTCCTATTAGTAGTGTATTCTCCTTGTATAAGTTTTGGCTAGTATTAATTATATAACAGAGAGAAGCAAAAATGGGTATGGGTCAACCACTATCAGTTGTCATTGGAGTTGAGAGTTGTCAACACCACGCAGCATACTTTAGTCATGCCCTTTTGAGCGTTATTATCCTTTTGCATATGTATGTGGGACCTGCTACGTCGTGTTGTCTATGCGAGGCTATATTGTCTGGGGAAATTACCATCTTTGGTTTGGAGTATTCGAAAAGAGCACTCTTCATTTTTGTTGAATTGACTCATATTTTGTGTTAGTAAGTTGGTTTTTACATTTTCTTGAAATGAAGTTGAAGATCTCTTATTGCACAAGTTTTCCTGTTTTGTCCGTTTCGCATTTCTTCGCTTTCTAGTATGTAAGATTTGTTAGAGATGTTGAGTTTTGATAACGAGGATTTTTAGAGCTTTCAAGCCTGATACCAGTTTTTTTTTGTTACCAAATGGTCGCGAAACTGTGCACAAATGTGGAGGTGTCGATTTTATGGCATGCCCTTTTTTATAAGGTCCAGCGTTTTCCCCAATCATAGACATGTTTTGGTTTGTAGTTGAATGTTACTTTTATGAGAGGCAAGAACCTTGATGATATTCCAAGTTTACTGTTTGAACAAATTTGGGGGTAAAAGGGGGATGGCACTCATAAGGCTTAATCTGTCCTTGCCTGGAGCTGTTGGATCGGTCTGTGACTTTCCACTGTATTACGACTAATGAATGCTGTAACTTCTTCTTTTCGAAGATAATGAATGGTGTAACTTATGATTTTTGGGACTTGTAGAATTTAAAAAGGTCTTCTTGCATTCTCAATAGATATAGAATCTCATTCTGTTACCCTTTCTTCACCAGTTGAGTATCCCATGGGATTTTTTTCTGAAAATATTAAGATTGCAATGGTGTGGAATCTTCAGTTGAAGAAAGATTGTCTTTTTTATCAAGTGAAAATATTAAAGAGTGAAGTACATAGGTTGCCCCCATCTGGTGACTTTTTACTGACACTACAAAGATGATTCCGTTCACTGTTTTAGTTTTGCTTCACTTTTTCTTTTCTGTTTTCTTGAATTGTATTATTTTTTCTTGCATATGGTTTTACATTTCATATTTCCAGTTTGGTGTAACCTCTGCCAAATTCTTCTTTTCATACATTTTCTTAAACCTCTCTTTTATCTTACTCTTACAGTTAAACATGGTCCAAAAACGGCCTTTTGATGAAGATGAGTCAAACGAGGTTTCATCTAAACAACCAAGGCAAATGGAACACGATAGTAGGCTTGTTTCAGCTTTGGAATTTCCTCCTGAACCTGTCGTCCAGAGTTATCATACCTCAGGTGTGAAAGGGGCTTACGAATGTCCTAGAACAAATGTTTGACCTAAGAGTTTGTTGTGTTAACTATGGAAATTCACTATATTCAGTGATACCCAACTTAAGTGTGCTTGTGTATTTCTTTCCATAAATACTGAGCTGTTTTCCTAATGGTAACTGGATGATTTGAATGCACCTGACTGAAAAGATTTTGGTTGAGACAAATTATGTGGTGTAACTAGGCTTTATTGAGAAGCTCAAGGTACTCTACAGGATCCTAGATGAATGCATCTCTCCAAGTTATTACAACATGGATGTTTCTGTAGGGAATCTTAGCTAGTTATTATTAGATTCTTTTGATCTTCTTTCGGTGTCCTGAGATTTTTTATAATGAAATATCTAATGGCTCGTCCGGGTTCACATATGATTCTTCTACTTCCATCATTCCTCCTTTTTGTTCTTGGACATCCAAGCTTTTAATTACTACAATGGCTTGTTGTGTCGCACAATACTTATATACGTATTGACTGCTCCAAGTACTTGACAGGTGAAGGTGGCAACAGTTCCACAAAAACCGAGGCAGAAGGTGGTGAGAAGCTTGATATTGCTTATATTACTGAACTTCAATTTTGCACCAAGAAAGATGTGGAAACTAGTGTCCTTGGTTCCTTTCCCAGCTCTTCCCTGTTTGCTGGAAGTATCGGTGAAGAAGATATCAGACCAGAAACACAATTTCATATAATGTTGTCTCCTGACCATATTTTTGAGCGTCAACCAAGGACCATTGTCCATCCTGGGGAGATATTTTCTCTTCTTTTGGATCATCCTCCTCGGAAACTTGTCCATGTTGGACGATGTCATCAAGCGAATATACCGGAATGGCGTGCACATTTTTGCAAGAAGGCACCCAGTCTCTCAGAACATACAGGAGCAGCGCCAAATCTGGTTTCTCAAGCTCTGGAAACTGATGAGGAGAGATTAGCTGGAACTTGTGTTGTTCCAATGTCAGATTCAGAACAACTTGCTGACACTGGGGAGGTTGGGGTTGGAAGAACAGGTTGTATTTGTGAAGATGAGGGTTCCATCAGATGTGTTCAACAACACATTACGGAAGCTAGAGAGAAACTAAGGGGAACCTTTAGACCTGAGACATTTACTGAGTTGGGTTTCTGTGATGTGGGGGAGAGAGTGGCGGAGAAATGGAGCGAAGAGGAAGAGAAATTGTTTCACCAGGTTATATTTTCTAATCCCACATCATTGGGAAAGAACCACTGGAATGATCTTGCTGTTGTATTTCCTTCCCGGTCAAAGAGAGAAATTGTCAGCTATTATTTTAATGTATATATGCTACGAAGACGAGCCGAGCAGAATAGGTTTGCCCCATTAAATATTGATAGCGATGATGATGAATGGGTGGGAACTGAAGATTCTACTGATAATGAAGTTCAAAATGGTGAAGATGACGACTCCGTGGCTGAATCACCAATAGTTCCTGATCATAATGAAATCTTGGATATAAATACAAGTGCATATGATGAGGATGTTGTGCAGAGTGCTCCAGCAGATGTGAGAGTTGTGGATTTTGGTGATGATCATATCAATGTGCCTGAGGCATGTACTTGTAAGTTAGATGTCAAATGTTGTTTGGATCATACTGTTCGGCCTTCAGATGGACATCTTTCTCACGATACAGAAGGTCTTGATGCCCAAGAAGGCACGTGTACGTCCAGTGGTGTCGCGGTTGGTTCACAAGTGACCATGGAGAAAGCTGATTGTCACAAACAATGTACAGGTCACTTAGGTGGAGCAAATGGGATCGGTGGCCATGAATTCATGATGGAGGCCTGCAATTCTAGAGAATGGGAGTTTGGTTACCTCACTTGCCCAAGAAATGAAGTTGAACTCTTACCCACATGCAATATGATTGAAGAAGTTTTTGGTGCTGGATCTTGGGATGGACAGGACTTAAACTAGAAAGTAGCAACCAGTATCTATGTTAATTTTACACTGTTTTGGACAACCTGGAGATTTAGGATCCCGATCTTCCTTGTACATAGTGGCGGAAGAGTAATTTTGCAAGGTTGTCACCTAGTCAACCATTACCTATGATCTGGCTAGATAATTAGATTCGCATTATAAATATTTTAATTAATAACACGAGAGTTTTGCAGAATTCCCCTAGTATTCCTGATTAATCATTTGATTTTGATTTCCGACTAAATTAAAGTACATAAATAATTCTCCAAAATCTCTTTTGCCTAAGCAAAAGCCAACCCCAGATGTTTTCGACTTTCAATAGTTACGATGCTCTTATTATCGCTGCTCACCATGTGCTAATTCCCAGCCTGTGTTGTCATTTCATCTTCGATCTCCTCCCTAGCTATATCAGCAGCTAGCTTGATTTTCCTTCTATCTTTCGTGGGATTGCTGGGCATCAAATCGGGTTAAATAAAAAATCAATAATCAACACGGAAAATAAATTCAAGATATCATTTGTCCTAGTAAAGCAATCAGATTACGATAATCGAGGATTAATTACTCAATCGTCCGACTCCCAGTTCAATCATCTTCATCAATTCTCTTTCATATACAGATCCATAATCCAAACTCTGTCTCTGCTCTGTTCTTTTATTCATAAAAAGACGCAGTAAATGAAGTCCCAAATGGGTTTTGAAGTTGAGTATCGTGTCAAACTCAAGGATCCATTTATTCAGCAGATTTGCAAGAAAATCAAAGTTGGGTTAACTTGATTGAACCGAATTGATAATGAATAACCAAAATGTATCCCCACTGTAAGTTGGATGACCTACAGTGCATTTAACCCTTCAGGAGGCTATTTTTCACTTTTCCACTCTAACTTAGCCTCTTTAGAATACATTCCTCACGTCAATTAACGGGGCCTTGTGAGGGGCACAGTGTTCTGAAAACGATAAAACCCATCAATGAATTCACAATAGGAAAACTGTTAAATGTAAATCAAATTATAAAAATTGAAGCAGACAGCACCATTCATTCACTTACGACAAGAAAATCCCAATTTCTATTACAAAATACTAAGGATCCAATAATTATAATATTCACATACGAATACAATCTTGAAAGAAGATGAATGCGAGGTATTGATTCCCCAAGACTCAGCAACTTGCCTACAAAATTTTATTTACAGTTCTTTTATGAACTCGTGTCAGTGTAACAACCAATTAAACAAATTGTAAGCAACCTTCTCTACAAGTGCATTGGCCATAAATGACACCAGGCTTCGGTCGTAAAATTAGCAATTAACAATTTTCAATCCTTGGTTGCCCGACCCTCTCCACGGGGCATTTTCTTCGATGCCACTGCAAAGACAAGTATTAAGAAGTAAGTCATAGCACCAACACGAATATGTATGGTTTGCAAAATTATGCCAAATTGTCCAACATAAATGCATATTAATTGTGTTTTCAAATCCAAGTTAAAATATAAGACGGATAATAATCAGGGTTTTAAAAATTTTCTTTGACAAGTTACTAATACATACTTGATGAGCCCAAATGCAGATGCCTGAGCCAATTAAATTTTTCGTGCCAACAGACTTGCAATAGAAAGCATATGCATGTTCAACAAAAATGAATTAAATGTCACGGGAAAATAATTATTAAATTTGGGGATTGATGGTCTGTGAACATATGTGACGGCATTAAATTAGGCTCCATTTCACGCCAATCATCTCCCATCCCCATGGCGACAAATCGCATCACAGCCTGCTTCCCCTGACCACTACCACTACCTCAACACCAATAACTCTAATCCACTTCAAATCAAAAGATGAAGCCTCCCTCCCTCCCTCTCCGTAGTAATATAACCATCACCATGCATATTTCGAAGAAAACAAGAAATAAATCAATTATTTATCAGTTCATAATCTGATAATATAATCAAAACTTTTCTAGGTATTATCTTGGGCAGTCAAGAACATCAGGGGTGGTGCAAATGTTTGAGCAGGATCCCACGAGATGGGTAACCTTCTTAAAGATGGATGGCTTCCCTGATAACGCTGCAGTACTTCAAAGTTTCACTTGGTTGCTTCAAAATGCTGATCTGGAGATTTGGAATATACCTTTTTTCTCTTATTTTTCTGGGTGCTACAGGATTTTAGTGACAAACACCGTTATTAAATACTGCAGTAGCTGTTGCTTCCGTCGTGGTTTTATCATTTTAGCTACCCGAAAACTATTGAAGGGATCAATAAATTAAAAATAAAATGGGAAACTTGAATCATTTATGTTCACCATTAGCAGATCAAGTATCAATAAGAGCACAGAAGTAGCTTACACAAACCATGTGGCAGTATTCAGCACTTATCCAAAACACGAGAGTAAAATTGAAGGACAGATATATAGGGGAAACCCATCGCAATTCTGGTGTAATAGCATTATCATAAAATAATTGTCATACCACTGAAATATGCAGATTAAAACACAGCCATAAAGAATGAAATTATCATATGATCAGTACTTGCAACTAAACTACAAATATGCAGATTAAAACACACGTGCGTGCACACACACACACACACACACACACACACATATATATATATAGAGAGAGAGAGAGATCGCTTACGATCTTCCACATCCTTCAACTGATAATAATGAGGAGCTATTTCCACCAGCCATTCTGGTTTTAGTTCTGTCACCTGCATGTCAAATTCCACATATGAACCCTAGATTAACAAACCTGCACTTATAGTATACCAGGGATGTAATTAAGGGGAAGTGGAAAAAAAAATACCTGTCGCATGTACTCCTTGGTCGTTAAAACCAATTCGTGGTAGACAAGCCATCTTGGGAGAGCCTATCAAGGGTAGGGAAAAAATTTCATCAGCACTGCCTATTTATTGGTTTGTGAATGTAAGCTCCCTAGCTTAATTTATCATTTAACACAATAACTATACATGACATGTAGATAAATTTCAATGGAAACCTCATACATGCGTGTATTATTTGTGTATTAAGGATCATATTGTTAACTTTATAGCAAACTTTAAGCAAGATGGGCCTGATAAAGCTTAGACTTGACATTTATTCTGGTTTCATATAACCTCAAACTGCCATCGCCCGCACTCACTCTATGCTAGTTCTAAGATGAGACAGTGAAAAATTCTAGCTATAAGCTGACTCAGTTCAATAGACAGTTCTAATGATTTTACAACCACGCAATAAATATCTTTAGAGATAATCAGAATCAATAAACCTGCAATCAATACAAAATCTCTGTACATATTCCGTTACAACTACTTAAACAGATTAAAAAAATCATATATATTATTATGATTTAAATATAATGTTTATACCTGTGCTAAACCAGAGCTGGGGTGGATGTGAACAGTCTGGGGGTGTTTAACGGTCTTATATGATCCGTTCTTTTGCAGCCTTGCTGAGTGGGGAAAAAACCCTGATGTTATGGCTTTCTTTATCGCATCGAGATCATTGGTGTTTGACGTCAACTCAATTTCAACCCTCTCCAGCAGCCCCTCCAGTTGATCCCGTATATCTCTAGCTCTCTTCATGCTCCTGACCTAGAATAAGAAAATCAGAAGACATATTTACTGGGAATAAGGCTTGTTGCATGAAAAGCATTAACATCTAAGGATTCAAAATTTCCCATTGATAGTTCGTTTTGGCAATAAACCAAGCAAAAAATTAAATAATAAAGGTTTCTTTAAAATTATTAGAATGAACAAAGAGTCTTGATTGCTTACCTCTGAAGTTCCATGTCTTAATATTTATTAATTTTAATTGTTCCAAAAGTCACATTTTCACACTGTAAAGTTTATAAACTACAAATATAAACCAAGTCAAGCCAAGGCATTGCTAACAGCCTCATATCATCTGATATTCTGAATTAATCAACCACAACTCCAGGAAGTACAAGACCATCATAGTTGCAACTGCATATAAATCTACACTTTAATAATTAAACATTCATAGATGGTCAAACTAAACTATCCGAACTTACTTGGATATAATTCTCATAACACCATTGAGTTGAAAAGTTGGTTTCCTTCCAAGAGCTATAAACCTGACACAGTAACAGTAACAAGAGGATCACTATTTCGAATTGGAGGTCAAGATAACCCAATGCAATTAATTCAAAGAAACACTTGGTAAATGTCATTAGATTACATACTAATGATTTTGAAATTGTGTATCTTATCAAAAGGAAAAGAAATTGCAAGTGAAAAGAAATACAGCTGTTTGGCAAAGCATTTCTTACAGATCACTTCACAAGTCTACTTCAAAAACGCGTGCACAGTTCACTTTTTGGGTGTTCTCTTCATCATTGAAATATATAGGCATATATTGCAAGAAAAATGCACAAGTACGAACATGTCATGCTGCTACATCAACAAAAGAGAAAACGGAAATGGCATGGGAGGATATGAAACAGACTGACCTTGAGCAATGCGATATGATCTCCAACATTTCCCATGTGAAAATTCAAGCGGGCATTGTCAGCATGCACTTGCTTGTCCTTAGGCCGATAGAAGATAGAATTTCCAACAGATAGCATGGCTGCTATAGATATGATCTCATCAGAGCACTTGTATTTGTCAGAAGCCACAATCATCTTGGAGAGCATAGGATCAAGGGGAAATTCTGCCATCCTTCTACCCACTTTTGTCAACTCACCATTCTTGTTAAGTGCACTCAGAGCATACAGCATTTCCAGAGCCTTCAGTAAAGCTTCAGATGGAGGGGGATCCATAAAGTCAAAGTTCAGCAGATCATTAATGCCAAGGCTCTTGAGAGTGAGGACAACGTTAGCTAAGTTGGTTCTCTGTATTTCTGGGACAGTATTGTCATCCAAATCATTATAGTAATTATATGCAGTGAACAACCGGAAGCACTTCCCAGGACCTGTTCTCCCAGATCGACCTGCTCGTTGATTAGCTGATGCCTTTGAGATTGGAGCAACTAACAACGATTCCATTCCCGTCCTAGGATTATAAGACTTCATCTTACAAAACCCTGGATCGATGACGTACTTGATCCCATCTATCGTCAATGACGTTTCAGCAATATTTGTAGCTAGGACAACTTTACGTGCCCCTTCAGGAGTGGGTTCAAATATTTTTGACTGCAGCTCTGTTGGTAAATTTGCATAAATCGGACATATGATGAGCTCTGCTATTTTGGTGCCAAATCCTCTAGTCCTATGCTTAAGACTCTCCTCGGCAGTTTCAATCTCCTCTTGGCCAGTTAAGAAGACTAATATATCCCCATCACCCGGCGGCTGTGTTACATGGATCTGCAGAGCAGTAACAATTGCAGCATCCAAGTAATCAGCTTCTGGTGCCTTAGTATAATGTATTTCAACCGGAAAACGCCTTCCAGGTATTTTAAAAATGGGAGCAGAATCAAAATAATCGCTGAACTTCTCCGCATCAAGGGTGGCACTTGAAATGAGCAATTTGAGGTCAGGACGGAACCGAGAAATATCCTACCACACGAGAAGCAGCTGAGTGAGACAGGAACAACTGATTATAGACAAATACTACACACGGTACCAAGACAGATGTAAATAGGAAAACAAAATTTCCTCCTGGACAAGGACTCCTCGAATATGCAAATATTGAAGACATTGCATATAAATTTACAGATATGGCACCAGAACGATTTGGAAACAAATGGTAGGCTAACAAGGGTTCAGGGAAACTCAGATTTCTATTACATTGCAAAAATTCTGATGTTTTGAGTCAATAACCTAACCATTAAGTAGAATCCATTCTCCCAAGGAATGAAAAAAGAAAGAGATCTAAGTCATTACTCACCTTAACCAATCCAAATAAAATGTCTGTTGAAAGTGTCCGTTCATGGGCCTCATCCACCATCACTACACTGAAGAAATCGTCAATTACTGTCAGTTAACTCATTCCCGAAATTGTAGCATTTTACTTGTAAAATCTGGCACAAACCTGTAACTTGCAAGATCTGGTTCGCCAAGAAACTCCCTCAATAACATTCCATCTGTCATATATTTCAAAACTGTTTTTTCAGAAGTGCAGTCTTCAAAACGAATGGAGTAACCAACCTGAAAGAAGAAATGATAGCGGTTACCACAGCATGTCTGGCAGCAAAAAACCTGATATCAACAGCATTATTGCAAGTAAACCCCACATAACGTACTATGACCAAGGCAACAAATGGATTGAAACCAAAAAATTGTTTGAGCAAAATAGGGTTACAAACCTGGTTCTTCCCTAAACTTAAAGGCATGCTTACAAGTGGTCCTTTCACTTTAAATGTCAATTTTAGTCACCGAACTTTATAATCTTTACCACGTTAGTCATTGAAATCGATTCCATCCACAGACACTAATGGCAAGGCTGATTTGGCTAATAGTGAGCATAAGGTGTGACCGTGTCCCAAAAAAAACCATTGTTTGCTCCCTACAAACCACCTATGATAAACCAGAATTTAAACGACCAAACCAAAAATAAAAATAAAAATAGACATTGCTAAACTTAAAACAACTTTGTTCATAAAAATAACCTTGAATCGGACAATTGATGTCCACTGTCACACCATATAAGCATTCAGCGAGCCAAATCAACGTCAATGTTGGTTTGTACTCGCTGAATCGATTCGAGTGACTAATGAGGCAAACATTGTAAACATTAGTGAGTAGACAGTGAACTTTTAATGTTCACGGACCATTTGCGAGCATGCCTATAAGTTCAACGACAGAGCAATTTTTTAACCTAGAAAAAATATATTACAGAATCATGCGAATCCTATATTAAAGCATTTCAAGACATTCAAGAAGCAACATCATAATCAATGCATGTGAGTAAACCGCAGATGCTTCTCATTGAAATAAGTGCCTTTGGGTTTGCAGTTCTATAGCTAAAGGCAAAATGTTTTAGCAATGGCAGTTTGATGGAAGCATTTCGGTCAATTAACCTGATAATTATCAATAAGCAGGCATCAAAAACCACCTAAAACAGCTATAAGGTAAATGCAGAAAGCAAACCTCATGTCCAAGTTTAACACCCATTTCCTGAGAAACTCGAGCAGCAACGCTCATAGCAGCTACACGACGTGGCTGGGTACAACCAATCTGTCACAGAGATGTTATCGTTGTCAGCCAATGAAAGTTCCATTTACTTCAGAATAGCTGTAGGTTATAGAACTCCAACTTTTTTTTAACATTTACTAGAAAGAATGTTGTGGAAGTGGAGATGCATCGATTGTCATTCCATCAACTGTAAACATGATTCAAGAGTAGGCTCCGATTCACAAAACTAATCTGGCTAGGTATATGAAATATAATAGTTAACTAGTCATATGATCCCCAAAACTTACTATATCAAGAGTTATTATTTCTTGATTTTAGGAATACGATTATGAAAAACTACTGCCTACCAAAATGGGGAAATACAAATTTCCACGTAGGAAGGCCCAATTAAACATCCCTCGTCCAAAATACACTTTCTTGAGAAACAATTTCTTCAGCATACTTATTCAGACTACAGTTTGCTGAAATGAATACTCAGGGTCCAATGTCGAGTATTATTGCCAAAGAAAAAAAAAGGGAGTAAGTGCTAATCTATGCTAATACTGTAATACAAACACTATTTGAATTATGTATTCCAAGTAGTACACATGTAAAAACTATATTCAGTTCTTCAAATAAACATGGTGCACTATGCAGCGTACCATTTAATATTCGGAGACAGAAACACATTGCTGCTACAAATTTAACATGTCAAGGTAACAAATAAGGAAAAAGGTGGGCACCAGTGAGCAGTTTAGGAAAGCTAAAATCGAACATAAAACATGGCAAGTAATTAAACATAGGATCACTTACAAGCCATTCTAAGCCCAGAAACGCATATACAGAACATTTCAAATCATTCATTCTGGCAAAATTATGAGTCCCAGAAACAACAAATTTAAAAGACATTTTAAATCATTCCTTTGGCAAATCATTTTCTTTATTTTGCCAATGGATATGGGACCAAAGCACTTTGTCCTATAACATCTGAGCAATTCCATTGACCAAGGTACATAATTTTCTCTACGTAATTACATGAGAATGGACATCGTAAAAAGACAAGTTAATGCAAAAAAATAAATAAAAATTATCTGCTATATTCTTTTTAAATCAATAACCACGGTACTAAAATATTGTAGAAGCAATTTTTTTTTTTTTTTGTTATCTGTAAAAACAGAAAGTAGGAAGGGGAAAATCCTTGAACCTTTCCACGCTTAGTGTACCCTGCCTCGTGAAGGTACTGGGGTATCTGAGTAGTCTTTCCAGAACCCGTCTCTCCAACAATAACAAGAACCTGTATTCACCACCAATCAAATAATTTTCAGGAATTGTAGAGTAAATTGATTAGACATATGTTAACAAGAGTGGAAAGGAGATCAAGGGACCTGATGATCATGAATAGCTTGCAGCAACTGATCCCTATAGGGAAAAATTGGTAGAGTTGTTCTGTCGTGCTGAAATAGGACCATCGAAAAGGTCAGAGATATTTAGTGCTACATCAATCAGATACCAAACTCCAACCACTTTCAAGATGTCCACTTGAATGAATTTCCAACTTTACTTAATAAGTACTACACGTCTACACGCTTCTTGAGGAAAAATCAAAAGAAAATAAACCGAGTTATCAATACCCTTTCTATTATCCTCATTTTTGTGTCAAAGAGCTATAGAGTAACAGAATCCTAACCACTCTTGAAGTTCATTATCATGCAAAACATTTTTTAGAATTATCTTTTCTGAGGTGTATTGCTAAGTGAATCTTATCGTCTAAGCTAATTAACCAAAGAGCATCCATAATGTGTGTTTCCAAGATCGTTATCAAAAACTGAGACTTCTTTCACTTTAGCTATCAAATTTCAATATATCTTTAGATTATATTGACAGATCAAGCATATGGTACACCAAATCCTACCCATTAGATAAGCATCTCTTTCCAGCTTTAAGAACTGTTCAAGACAAAAGAAAAAAGACTAAAATAGTTTCCAAAAGATACTTTATCAATTAAAGTTCAATTTATCAAATTTGTTAATTGCTTTCAATCAGCTATTTTCTTCAAGCAATCGTCTTTTGCATCCTTCAATTTAGCTACCAATGGGATTTCTTGTATTTCAAATAAGTTGTTTAATAGTTAGCATGTTGAATCATATATACCATATTCCTAAACAAACATGTCTTCTAGTGCAGGTTTACAAATCAACTTGGCCTTCCACATACAAGGAGGCTCATAAGTACACACCTGAAGTTTTTCAAATGCTGTTTTGGCAGATGATGAGTCTGGTGATGCAATAGATGACTCTTGGTCAACCTGCATATCAACGATAAATCATTTTAAAAGAGGGATAATGACTACCTAACATATTATAATATTATATATTAAGTTTTATATACTTACATTAACACCATCCATAACTGCTGCCTTTATGAACTCTATTTGGTCTTCAAACACAAACCTTCAAAAAGAAAAAGGAATGCAATTAAAAAACTAGCATCCATGGATTACCTAAAACTTACGGATAGAGTAAGCAATCAACTTTAAAACTCACTGATAATCATCAGACTTCTGCTTCCTATCTTTAGACCCATAATTAAGAGTTGCTTTCCCTGCAATAGAATAATAGTTGCTTAAAACTCTAGGTTTACCATTCAAAACTGAGCGCCAAAATGAACAAAAAAGAATTACCAATCTGATGATCTTCCCATGCTTCTTGTTCTGCAAATGGATTCATCTTGTCTCCTGCACTTGTATCCCTGGAAGAGGCAAAGTAGCAAATCATATAACTGTCAAATCACTAGTGCAACTGGAGTCTCTGAATGCACACATGCTTGTACGGATTCATGTGTATATGTTACCAGTAGTTGTAAGCATCTATTGCACCGTGTCTTAAGAATGTAACTGACCTATAACGCTGCATTGCCACTGCGAATCTCTTCTCTTGATTAATGCCGCCTTCTACATCATAAGCTTCAGGCATCCTATACTGCACTCGACAAAAGGGATCAACAAATGGATTCAGTAATCAGTAGGAATAAGGCCAACAGAAAGATGGAAGAACACACTAGGATAACTAGGACTAAATTACACCCGGTCAGCTCCTTATTTTTCCCTATTCCTTTTAAACAAAATAAGTTGCTCTTCAAGATCCATGCCTTTCTCAAATGAAAACTTGAAGGCAACATCTAATCCCCGTGGCAGTATAATGAAAGCGCCTTCATACTCCTTCATACATGTCCAAGCATCCAACATCACAATTTGAAAGACAGGGAAAGTTGGACAAATAAGTAAGCTTAGAAAAAAAAAAATGGCCCTGGCATATCTTAGACGAAAATCTAAAAGTGTCCTCATAAATTCCGGACACGGTCTTTATTTCATTAGTACCATTAGGACAATAAATCAATGAAAAGAAGAGGAAGAGTACTTCTGCACAGGTTCATATTATACTGGCTACATATTTGCAGGTATATATACAATTTATGAGGCATGTGACAAAAACCACTAGAAACAAAAGTTACTGTTCAGAGGACAATAAGAAGAAAACTTACAATACAATGATAAGAAAGTTAATCACCTCGTTTGTATAATCAGACTCTTCTGTCCGCTTCTTGACAAGCTCATATATCTCTTTCTTGTAACTGACAAAATAAGATGTTTTTGATAAGTCCTTTACACTTTCCTTGGTGTATATTGGAATGGCCTTCTTAATATTTTATCGTAAAAACAATAATGATTCCATTAATTCAGAGATAACATGGAAGCAGCACCAGAAATGAACTCTTAAAAATCAACACACAAACGAATAAATTAATATAAGTAGCAATCAGTACCGAGTAAAACCTTCACTGAAATATTACCAGACACCGTTGGTAAGAGGTGAGTTCTTGAAATCGAAATTAGACTGACTAACAACAGTCACGGTGTAGGCATATTTTAAATAAACCAGATGTGATGCAACTACAGTGTGGAAAAAAGTTCATATCTGCTGCTCTGCATATAGTATCCACTTTAACGGCACTATTGAAAACAAATAAAGGAACTGAAGAGGTTTCTTTAGAGGCAGAGGCAAATGTGTAGAGGCAACATCAAGAGTTTTATCTCCTGATTTAGGCCTAAGAATTTAGTCAGATTTAAGAAAATACCATTAGATTGCTATGCGATTAGTGATGTTACACAGAAAAAAAAATCTCTATTAAATAAAACCTGGGAGTAGCTAAGATGAGAATGTTACGATGGATTTGTGATATGAGAGAGAGAGAGAGAGAAGTAATTAGCATAATCCAGAGTTAGTTATGGTCGGCTATCCCACTTATTTAATGTTGTGTGAGAACTGATTTATATAATTTGAGCATATTCAACAAAAGCCGCTACATGCGTCGTTTAGGAAAAGTGATAGATATGTCATTATTAGTAAACCAGAAGATAGGGACTGTCCTGAAATCTTTGGTGGTGTCCCTTGAGAAAACCAGAACATAGTTGGCCCAAAATAAGTACAATACGAGACTTTATAGAGTTGAATAATACTCGCAAAGCAAGAAAACCAATGTCGTCTTTGAATAGAAAATGTCTTAAGAACTCAGTTGTGATGTTCAAAATAGGTATTTCAGAACTATACATTTATTAGCACCCAAAAGACGGTAGTAAATTCAATTGAAAACTCTGCCAACCAATAAAGGTTCAGATTTAGAAAAACCCGAATAGATGAATTTGTTTGACGAATTAGAAGTTCTTGTAAGTTCTTCAAAATCAAGTAAAAAGTCAGGTGCCTCAATGTTTTCAAAAACAGCTTATTAAGCTCATTTTTCCAAATTTAGGCAGCCATAATTAAAATCTGAGGTACTTACATGATTTCACATTTGGCTTAAAATAAGAAACCATAGAGGTCAAATATTTTAAATACATAGAATCTGATGCTTTACCATCCAGATAAAAGATGTAACAGGACATGGAGTTTATATCAACCAAAGCAGAAGTCGAGTAGGGAATTTTATAAATATGACTATTTTAGAAAAAAAAAATTCATGATTAAAGTAGACTGTTTGACTCTACAAAACTACCATGTTTTTTCGTGATCATACTAATATGTTAAATTTGTATACGGTGCAGCTTTCTAGCATAGGAAAAGGTAATAAAAAAGTAAATCCTGGTTGTAAAAACAATGAAGTGTCAATAATAACTAACCTGCTAACTTATAGTTATATGATGACAAAAGATTTACTTTACCTTAGCTCACGATATTCAGCTTCAGTCAGCTTCACGCCATCAAATAAGTATTGCTCGTCTTCAATATCATCTCTGAGACACGAAAAACGTGATTCATAAACCAAAGAATACACAAAGAGGGATGTATTAAAATAACAACATTTATTATTTCACAGTATAAACGAAATATATATAGTTGTAATACCTGAGTTCCTCTAATTTCTTTTGCTCCCTCTTCTTCAAATACTCTTGCCGTGAAACTTTCCTGATATTGAAAAGAAGGAAACAGGCATGAGCTTCAGTAAATAGCATAGCAACAATCAAATATTTAATCTAAGAAGAAAGCAGAGTGGGTTTGTCTAAATGAAATACTACATTTTGGCACATAAAAATCTACAACGATAATAAGGGGGAACAAAATCTGTATCAAGAATCAGATACAGTCAACAGTTATCACCCCTCATGTATACATCACTAGTTTAAAAAATTTTGCGTTCCTGAAACCCAGGTGAAGTGGAAATTAGAAAAAAAATTGACAGGCATGAGAACCAGAGAATACCTACGTCGAAGCCAATTGAGAGTCTGAGACATCAATAAATCAAAATAAGTACAATTTCCTTTTGCTTTATATAATAGAAAACATTTGTTATAAGACAGACAGATGACACTAGCAGACTTTTACCCAACACAACCAATTCTATGCCTCAACTTATTTCCACAAACATCGACCCACAACCACTTATAAGTAATTAATAAATTGGTTTGCAGCAGTTTCCAATCCAAATCACTGGTCTCCATCCATCTGAAAGCACAAAGATCTGTTTTCATAGACTGATCGTGTACTGCCTTTCTTTCTTATACCACCACCCATCCCATCTCTCATTGAGTCCAATTGTGTACCAAGCAAACATGTTAAGAAGTAGTTAGTCCAGCCAACAATTTCAATTTCACCAACTTATCTTAAACACCTTTTACTTTGTCAAGAACAGTGAACTTGACCCATCTGTCCTTGTCCATGTCCACAATAAATCACTTTTTTATGACTCTGATGGTAATTCAAAAGAAAGAACAAAAAAATGGCATTGTACAAACTACAAAGTTCATACAAGGAAGAAAAGCTACAGAAAAAGGTAGTGAAATTCAAATGATAGAGATAATTGGTTAAAAATACTGATCAGAAAATGCAGTGACAAACCTTAAAGTTTCCATATCATCTTCCTCCAAAGCATTAGATCTCCGGATTGCCTCTTCTGTAAGTCAAACAACAGGTGCACCATAACAAATAAGTCGATAGATAATGAATTAAAAAGCAGATGAAGCTGATACATTGTGGCACACATCATATGAAGACTTCGTTATCTTGAAAAGCTTACTATTAGTGCCATTTGTCAAAGCTTATGCCTCGACTTAGTGAGGTGCATGCACAAGGTATAAGCCTTGGGGTGGCTGAGGTGTGCTCTAATTTGTCTTGCACGTGTTTCGGCTTTCATTACTGGTATCTACTTTCTCGGATGGTTTTTGTTAGGCCGCAACGTTTAAAAGGTTATTCTGGACACAACCCAATCCTAAAAACTTGAAAGAGGGGGAATGGAGAACAGAGTAAATGAAGCAAGAACGCACTAGATTCCTAGGGTTTCACCTTTCCCAAGTGAAATTGCAATTTTCAGTGGCAAACGCCAGTGACAAAAGACCTACCACATATAACTCCACTCTTTTCTTCATTATATATATATATATATATATATATATATATATATATATATATATTTGTTGTGTTTTCTTTACTTTTTCACACCATTTACAAAGAATGGGAAAAGGAAAGCATCGTTGCAAGTGGAGAAAGAAGAAAGAGAAGGGAAATAAATTGATAATACCAAGAATGATGAAACAGAAATAAAAATGCTAATGATTTTACGGGAGACTTTGTATTTTTAGTTCTAGTGGATTATCAATTCAGTTATGTAATTTTCAATTTAACAATTTCGTGTTTGCTACTTCATTGATTTAATCTGTGTTTGTTCCAATTTAGTTTTAATGTATAACATTGTTAACTGGTTTTATCGTAGATTTTTAAGATGTTTTATGGTTTATTGCGATAATATTTTGTATTTTTTTATAACTTTTGGAATTGTTTATTAGATTTTGTCGAGGTGGTTTGCACAAGGAGATCGAACTCCTAATTACCCAATCAACCTTATTTAATAATTGAATTCATACACTAGCTAAAAATACAAAATATAAAATGAGATCTGCTTATCAAGATAATTTCAAGCATTATACAGACATCTAAATTTAAGATATCAGCACAGCTTGGGCTATAAAAGTATGAAAAGTTGATAAACAGGAATGTTATGTGATGATGTATTAGGTGACAAGGGAGGCAAAGGTATTGCTGACACTTGAGTAAAAGTTGCATAATTAATTAATTTGACATGGAAAGGTTAATGTAACACCAACAGAAAAACAATGAAGAAATACGAGAGATTTAAAAAAAATAGGGAAAAGTACGACTATGCATTGAGATATGCAAGCTATGAGAACAAAAAACTCAAAAACATGATGACGATCTTTTACCTTCCTGATTCTTAGTTAACTTCGGCTCAATCAACTGTAAAAAGACAAAGACGTGTACAAAAAATTAGACAAATACAAACAGATGGTAGCTCCTCTGGAATAATTAAAGTCAGAAAATCTCAAAAGGCACCATTATCACGATCATAGTATTATAGGAAGCAAAGTATTATAATGAAAATTAGACATGGGTATATAGAAAGCAAGAGAAGATCAGTTAAGAAGATGTTACACTAGTATATTTAACACCAGGCACCAAGGATTCAAAGATTTGACTACTTCGTGTAAATTCTCAACAAGCTTAACAATCAACAAGCATAAAAGATCCAAAGGGAAAGACAATAAACATTTTCTATATGTTTTCTAACAGCACACAGATAATTGGAACCATAGTTGAAACATACAGGATTGTCAATGTTAAACAATACACTTGATAGACAACAAAAAAACTGGTGCAAAATGGGTAGATAATGTTAAACCATTTGACCTGGCAACTATAGAAACACCATAATCGAATTGTACAAATTTAAAAATATGTTCACAGGTTAATATAAATAACCCCTACATATAAAAGAGCAATGTAAGTTTTCAATATGCAAATTGAACAGAGCTGACGTGTGGAATTACACAGCCAATCTTATAAAGTTAAATAGTTAGAAGCATGATATGTTTGATTGAGTAACCCATGTACATAACATAACAGAGTAATACATGATCTGAACGTGATAACTGGACTATGAGCACGAGTACTACGGAGGGAGTCAACCTCCAGGCCAATTGAAAAATTGGGAAATCTTCAATAGGGACCACTCAGTAGCATATCTACCGAACAAATAAAAGTTCAGCTCATTAAATTTTCTTTACCTTCTTGGTCCCAGCTGCATCGCGTTGTCTGATGTGCTTCTCTAACTCCTCCTTTTCTCTCTGGTCACGCAGTATTTCTTCCTCTGACTGCAGCCAAATGAACTAGCATAAATATCATTGAATTGTGGAGATAACAGCAAGAGAAAATAACAATAAAATTGACATGGCAGGAAAAAAAAAAGGAGAAAAAAATCATAAAGCACATTCTGTACCATGGCTAATAAATGCAGTGCATCATGTCAGGACCAACAATGCAGTGGACCCTTCAAATATAGAAGTACCATTCGGAGAATGCCATGGGTAAACTGTCTGATTATTTGCATGGATATATTACTTTAAAATATCATTAGTTTCCATTTTTGGATTGTTTTACCTATTACTTCGGAACATACTCAACAATATGACAAATGTGAAGGCCCACGAATGCATTTCAAACTCAACACCTGACAAGAGTCGTGCAACATACCTTGGAACTTCTTTGTGTAAAGATTAATGAAATAAAATAGCTTTCTTCAAAAACGAAAACTGTTGAAATCCCGAGATTGATTGGGACAATATTTAGGAATGATTGGAGATTTATT
>CAIGRQ010179966.1:0-10316 GCA_903798375.1 Fraxinus sp. D2006-0159 | reverse complement strand
TGCAACTCTAGATATTATTACCATATGTATCCCTATTGCTGCCCTAAAAATATAGGGCTTTGGTTCTCATAATAAACACACAACTTATAAACTTCTCTTATTCTCTCTATTTTATAACAAAAATTACATTTTTATCTTTTAAAAGTTGGTCAACAATTAGTCAGTCATTTAATTATTGGTCAACTGACGGTCAAACTAACGGTTTTCGTCAATTTGGATTCCGGGTACGAATTGTTTAAATGTTTGGTACCGTGATTGTAATTTTTCCTAATTTTTATTAATGTTTCAACATGTTTCTATTTATTATTTCTTTTTCAAAAATATGGTTTTCATGGTGCCAAGTTGAATTTCCCTTGTTTGAGCCCCATTTTGAAAGGAAAAAAAAAAAAAACATTTTTTTAATAGTGATTTTTGGAAAATGTGTGATTAAAAATGAAGAAAAATTTTCAGTTTACATATAATATTAATTTATTTGAGAATGAATGGTTGGAAATTAGTTTTGATTTTTTTTTTTTTTTTTTTTTGACAACGGAACTCAAACAAGGGCTTCCGTTTCCGTCTAGTCTACGCCAAGACGAAATATTTTGTGTTCCATAAAGTAGGTGGAGATGGAATAGAGGGGGACGCATTAGACTGCAGTTTCCAGGATGTTTCCCGCGGGCTGTCTCCCTACGATGGTTTAGTCTACAACTTAGCAAATGCAGTTTTTTGCACCTTTGTTTACAACTTTTATTTCTTTCACATTCAACTCTTTAACCTTCAATTTTCAAAACAATCCTTCAGTTTATCAAAAAAACAATATAACCTTCGAGTTCTAATAACGAAAAAACATAAAATCAACCTCACATTAGCTCCCAACTTGCATGACAATTCGTATCATCCCTCCAGTCTCTCTTTCGTTGTGACTTTTACATACCTCATTTCTCCTTGTAAATCCCTTTGCATTATTTTTGGCTACTGATTTCTATTTTTGATTAAATTTCACTTCATATACACGTATTACATAGACGAGGCAAGGCTATTGAAAGAATAATTTTTCTAACTTTTATATATATGTTTTGTAGATTTGAAGTTGATGATAAAATAATCTTTTACCACATCTAGAAATTGCTCTCTCTTGGCTTTTCCACTAAGAAGATCAATATTGTTATGGAGTGTTGATCACTTGAATTATCATTGAACTTTGTGTAAAGTTTTCACTAGGTCATTGAACCTTAAAAATTATCTCATCAATTACTGAACTTTGTAATTCTCATCCATCACTCACTCAACGGACAGTTAAAAAATTGATGGATTTGTTGACGTGGCTGATGAAATTGCTTAGGTGGCAATCTATTTCTCACTTGGTGTCCACGTCAACAACAATTTAAAAACTAAGATGGATGGTATTACGAATTACAAAGTTCATTAATTAACATGGGTAGTTTTTAAAGTTCAATGACTTGACGGAAACTTTACACAAAGTTTAGTGATGATTCAGGTAATTAACTTAGCAAGAAAGGTTTGCTTTGAGCTCATCTGCCACAGTATCGATACTTGTCTCATTCAAGCTTGTAATACTAATATACTATGAAAGAGCGCATAACGATATACTTTCTTCCAATTGTTCAATAAAAAAGAAGGTTGACTTTAGGACTATAGGCTGAAAAACAATGCAATGGTCAATCACTTGGATAGTTGGATCCATGGATAATAAGGCAAAGATCCTAGGTTGGAGTTGGACAAAGATGGTTGCTGGAAGGGGGAGTTTAATGAAGGTAATAAAAACGTAGTCGGTGGCGACAGAGTAGGAGGGAAGGAGTACGGACTCTTCAATGATTCGCCCCAATTTTTTTGTAAAAAATTCTAAAATAATTTTACACGTACATAGAAATTTTTTTCGTCCTTTTCTAACCACGCATTATCTAAAAAATAAATATTTCAAAATACATTATCTCACCAATATGGGGGCTCAACCATGGGCCTCAAAGTGTTTCAATTTTTAGTTTGAGTTTATTTTCGATTTTCTGTTTTGGGATCTGTTTTTAAGATTATTAAAAACGCGCTTGGTTTGTTATTTTGAAAGATTAACAGAAAACTAAAAAATATGTTTGTTATTTTTTTAAAAAAAAAATTATAACATTTTATTCTATGAAATTTAATTATTTAATAAAAATAGAATTACCAAGTAATATATACATTTTAAAGTTGGGGAATTTTACAATATTTTTTCCTTATAAAAAAAATTAAAATAATAATTAATACATTGAGTTTGAAATATAGAAATAATTAAAATTAATGACATTGATTGAGAATATTTTTATTTGTGTTCATTTAAATATATTTGTTAGAATTCTTATGTAAATAATCATTAAAAGTTTGAACTATATTAATTTTTAATTTTTTTTATAATTTTATTTTTTCAGAATTCTTATTTTTTAGAATTTTAAATTCTTTTTTATTTTTTTTAGAATATTTTTCTAAATTATAAAATTTTATATGTTAGAAATTTATATTTCTAAATTTCTTTAAATACAATTTTATTCAAAATACATTATTCAAAAGCTTGTTTTCTAGATTTTGAGTGTCTTCAGAATTTTTATTGAAAACGCTCGTAATAACAAAAATGTGTTATGAGTTTTATGTTATAAATTTAAAATCGTTTTAAAAAATGTATTTTTAGAAATATTAAATCAAACGTGTTTTAAATGTTTTGAAAAATTGAAACAACTTGAAGACGGCAAACCAATCGCACCCTAAGAGTTTGGCTATGGTATGTAGTTTTAGGTTGAGGTATTCGACCGTTCATCTGCAGGTTAATTATGTCCCTATTTGGTAGAGATTAAAATCAGATTTTTAATAGAATTTGATAAAAAATGATGAAATTTGTGGTTGAAAATTTGGTTCAATGAAACGTGTGGTTAAAATTAATTGTTAATTTTGACTTGAAATTTTAATCCAAACCAAACAAGGGCTACGTTCAAGTTCAGCCCGAGTTACTACTTAATAACTGTACTTTAAAATGTGTTTAATTGATCACTCAACGTTATGAATAATCCATCACTCAGCTCAACATCACTAGTCCAATCAGACGAAAATTCATACATGGAGTACGAAATTCCAACATGGTCAAATTGTATAGTTAAACTGAAAACGTGTTTGTGTGCATATCTATGATTTATCACCTACATTTTTGAACTTTTTAAATTTTTTTAAGAGTGAAATTATGTGCTTAAAATATTGTATTTATGAATTTTTTTCCCCTTAAATTAGACTTTAAAAAAATAAAATCACACAAGCTAAATTTTAACCTTAAGGTATTATGAATAATATTTTTAAATGACGTGTATACGTTAAGATTTTAGTTAAAATCAATTTGATTGTGGTATTTTTATTTTTTAGTTAATATTAAATGGGTTTTTAAAGTAAAATACTGAATTTATAAAAGTACATCAATATTTTTTATTAATGTTTCAACATGTTTCTATTTCTTACCCTTTTTTTTAAAAAGAGTAATGTTATTTAGCACCAAAAGTGTTTAGCATCAGTCTAGATGACGTTAGTTGTGTTACTAAATTATAGGTTGAATTAAATACATGAATTTATAATTTATCACATTTACACATAAATTGGTATTCTAACACCACTGATGCTAAATCACATTATTATTTTCAAAAACATGGTTTTCATGGATCTTTTCTAAGTCGAATTTAATTTCCGATTTGCAGTTTCAGTTTCCGTCAACTCTATGTGAAGATGCCATTTTGTTCCGCAAGTTAGTAAGGTAAAATAGACGGGTCGGCATTAGGCAGTTTCCAGGATGTTTCCGCGGGCTGTGTTATGAACAAATTGATGCCTTGCAAACGCTGACCCCAACTTAAAAGGAGTTTTACGCACCTTTGTTTATAACTTTTATTTATATCACATTCAACTCTTTTAACCTTCATTTTTCAAAGCATCTACAAAACAATCCTTAAGTTTATCGGAAAGACAATATAACCTTCGAGTTTATGAAAAACACAAAACAACCTCACATAAGCTCCCACCCCCTACCAACCTGCACGGCAACTCGTATCACCCCTCCAGTCTCTTTCGTTGTGACTTTTACATATCTCATTTCTCGTTGTAAATCCCTTTGCATTGTTTTTTACTACTGATTTCTATTTTTGATTAAATTTCACTTCATAGTTCATATACTCGTATTACATAGACGAGATGAGGCTATTGAACGAATAGTTTTTCTTGCTTTTATATATATGTTTTGCAGATATGGAGTTGAAGATAAAATAATCTTTTAGCACATCTGGAAATTGCTCTCTCTCGACTTTTCCGCTAAGAAGATCAATGTTGTTATGGAGGGTTAATCACTTGAGTCATTTTTGAACTTTGAGTAAAGTCTTCAATACGTCATTGAACCTTAAAAATTACCCCGTTAATCATCGAACTTTGTAATTCATTATCCCATCCATCACTCACTCAGCGGACAGTTAAAAAATTGACGAATATGTTGATGTGATTGACGAAATTGCTTACGTGGTAATCTATTTCTCACTTGGCATCCACCTCAGCAACAATTTAAAAACTAAGATGGATGGTATTACAAATTATAAAGTTCACTGACTAATCGAGTAATTTTTAGAGTTCAATGACTCCGTGGAAACTTTACGAAAAGTTTAATTAAGATTTAGGTAATTAACTTAGCAAGAAATGTTTGCTTTGAGCTTATATGCCACAACGTCGATGAATTGTTTAGTATTCAGATACTTGCCTCGGCTAAGCCTGTAATATTATGAAAGAGCGCATAACGATGAGTAGAAAGATATACTTTCTTCCAATTGTTCAAGAAAACAAAAAAAGAAGGATGACTTTATGACTATAGACTGAAAGAACGATGCAATGGTCGTTCACTTGGATCCATAGATAATAAGGGCAAAGATCCATGGTCATCTTTTTAGACTCCACTACACCAATACAAACTGCTGCTAGTTTCTCAGTGAAATCTAGGAGTTTCGCATTGTCGTCCAATTTTACCTAAAATATTTAGTTTACTTGTTAATTATTTTTTTTTCTTATTCATGGTTAAAGGAAACCATTAAACTTTGCAGTGTAAAGGAATATTTAAAAACAATGCATTTCATTATAGCAAATTGTTATACTCAAAATCAAATTCAATTATTGGTGTGCGAGCTCGGCAAGTCCAAGCAAAGATTGAAGCAATATTGTTTATGCTGGTTTCACCTCATTTTTGGTGAGGTCTGTAGTTGCGTGTGACAGTTCCATGGGTTGCTTCAGCTTCAACTCCATTAGGACACACTTGAATAAAAACCAAAAATCTTTTAGATTCTTAGTTAAAAATATGTATAATTTCAAAATTGAATACTATTAAGTGATCAATGCAGTTTGGTGATACTATAGAGAATAAAATTGTAGGGTATGAATACAAAAAAATAAAGAAAAAAGACTAAAAAAAATAAAGATTGATAAAACTAAAACAAAACTGGAAAGTACCAAAAAAGACAATAAAAGAACACGGAAAAATAGTATAAATTATCTGAATTATTACTAAACTTTGTGTAAAGTTTCCACTGGGTTATTGAACCCGTTAATCACTGAACTTAGTAATTAGTTATACCATCCAACACAATTTTTAAATTGCTATTGAAGTGAAGCCAAGTGAAAATAGATTGCCACATACGCAATTTCGTCGCCATGTCAGCAAATTGGAGAATTTTTTTTAACTGGCCGTTGCGTAAGTGATGGATCAGATAACCAATTACAAAGTTCAGTGATTAAATAATTTTTAAAGTTCAGTGATCCGATGGAAACTTTATGCAAAGTACAGTGACGATTCAGGTAATTAACCCTTGTTGTGGAAATTAGGCAAAAAAAAAAGATTAAAATTTGGGGATCACTAATGCAATTATGCAAAATCCCCGGCCAATAAATAAGAATGATCCAATAAAGGATCCCCACGGCCATCGTCTCAAAGGAATTCAAACCCCCCAACCGCACCCCCACACACAGCCTCTCTAGAAATCCATACATGGAGACGAGCATGAAGAATTTCGACTCTGATTCTGCATTTTCAAGCAAGCGCAACAAAAGCAGAAGGTACCCATTTGTGACTCCCGTCCGAGGAGCCATAAAGCGACAAATCTTCGCCTGGCTTTTGAAAAAACTAAAGCTGGTTGCTTGTACCCCCTGTTTCTTCACCAAAATCACGACCGAGGACGCCGATGCTTCTAGAGTTGTGGATTTCATAATATCCCCATGATTAGATATGATCTATCTATACTGTTATACGTTGTACCTGTTTGTATTTTCAAAAAATTGTGGATAGGCAGGCTGCAAATTATGCTTTAAGTGCAGCTGCAGCCTCTGTGTGTGTGTTGTACGTCTCTCTCTCCCTCTGTTTTTAGTTTTTACAGCTTGTAATGTTTTATATATGTGTGTGTGTGTGTACGCTCTGATTTAATCTTTTCTTGTTTGAAAATCTTCTTGTTCTTTAATTCAAAACTGCAAATTTGTCCATATATAACAGAGTAGAAACAGGGCATCTCCAAATCTCATCAAAACGCATTTCCAGATTTTAAATCAGCTACTCCCGTTTGACCATTTATCTTGTTGTAGTATTTGGAGGCACAAAATTGGGGTTTTGGAATCTAAGGTCGATTAAATTCAATTTTGAATTTCTCCAATTCGTTACCCCAAAATTATGAAGCTTGTCATGCATGATGCATCCCTCGTCCAAACAGGGAAGGGGTTTGTACCAATTTTGCACTTGCGAGCTTGGTTATTTTACTCACCAAACTAATTGGCGATCAGGATGAATGTGGAATACTATAATATGTGAAGATTATAGGGAGAGGGAGAGAACAATAATAATCTACAGGTCATCTTGAATGAAACAATATTTTTATTTTTCATTATGAAGAACTTGGCATTGACAAAAAAGAAGCAACGGTATATATATATATATATATATTTAGATCAAAGCCCAGTTCAAATGTTGGCAACTTTACTTAGATTTTAGTCGTATGGGTGAAATTTGGAAAGAAAAAAAATGATTTTATTTTTTATTTTTTTCATCTTGGCCTTGAAAAGAAAAACTTCTGAAAAATTCTTAAGTACCACGACATAACAATTCAAGACCTAATTCAAGTGGTAAACGAGAAAGTTTACTGAATTCAAGACCCATTAATTTTTTATTTTCTCTTTCTTAATTATAACCACACATTATTTAAATAAAATAATATTATATACAAATTTAAAATTTTTCATTACTTTTNCAAGACCTAATTCAAGTGGTAAACGAGAAAGTTTACTGAATTCAAGACCCATTAATTTTTTATTTTCTCTTTCTTAATTATAACCACACATTATTTAAATAAAATAATATTATATACAAATTTAAAATTTTTCATTACTTTTCAACCACACGTTTTTCCATCAATTACTATTCCAAAATTTATTATTTCTCAAAAATGGGTGCCAAGTACAATAGGTTTTGAGTTGTTTTTCAATGGAACAGTCGAATCTTTATACCACACTAATGGTGAAAAAAAAATTCTCTATTGAGTGACTGGATGAATGGTACAATATATATGAACCACGTAAAAGTCATTGCACGAGAAAAGTTTTCTATTTTGTAATGGATGAATTATTTTATTTGTATAAAAAAAAAACTAAGGATCCTAGTCGAACTCGTACATAAAAATTCATGTACATGTAAATTATATTCTTAACCTGCGAAGTTTCAAGGAAGGATACTTCGTAATTCATATTATCCCCTTTTGAGCAATTTTGCGTGTATACTCACTCTACCGCCCCCGCGGCAAAAGATATTTTAGCAACTGAACTCCCAAAATTTATGTAGTTTTGCATTTTGTTTCACAACTTTTTTATTTTTCCATATTTAACTCTTCGACGTTTAACTTTTGGAGCATATTCATGCATTTTTTTTAAAAAAAAATCACCACAAGGTTAGGAAATTTGATTAAAAATAACTAGAACGACGTATAAAGGTGAAGAATAGGTGAAGACATGGGCCTTAATGACCTCTTGATTTACTTCTAGTTGCCATATGATGTTTTGGCTTATAATTTCAAAATCATCTCGATAAGTTGAGTCAACAATAATTTTTTTTTTTTTTTTTAATATAAAGTGACAACGAGAGTCATTGTTGGAACACATTCATGGTAGCTTGCATACGAGTGAGCCACTCGTACAAGTTGGCTAGATGGCTCGTTCACCTAGTTATTTTACTAAAACCACCCACAATTGAATTTCGTATAACATTACCACTAAACTGAAGTGGGCCACTCTTTTATACCGCGTGAGAGATAAAAGAAGTTTTATTTGACCAATGATATTGGGAATTGTTTCGAATAAGATTTGAGTAATTATATCATGACATGTTTGTCAAGTTAAAGTTGATAATGTGACATTAAATAATCTAAAATATTATTATGTACCAAACTCATTTAATACCATAGCTGCATTAAAAAAAAACTCTTAATACTGCAATTAAGCATATCCAACCAACAATCAAAATACTTAGTATCTGTTTAATATAAATTTTTTTAAAATAGATTTTGTGAAAAATGTGTGTTTAAAAAGTAGGAAAAATTATTTTTTTACGTGCAAAATTATTTTTTAAAAAATAAATATATGATTAAAAATGAAAATAAAGTATTCTTTTTCATCTCAGCCTTGCGGGTGAAAGATAGGACAAGGTCAGTTGGGTTAAGAAAATTGTAGTATTTTTCAATAAATAATGCAATTACTGTAAAGCAAGAATTGGAAACTATTCAAAGAAAATTTTCAATTGGCTGAAAGTCGGTATTGCTTCCTTTTGACTAAACTCTCTTTTGAATTAACGACAACAGAGTTGTTTAGATTTAAAAAAAAAATTAAAAAAAAAAAAAAATCTATGTTCATCCAATGAATTGGCGATTAGACTGAATGTGGAATACTACAAAAATATTTTGTTAAGTCGTGGAGCATTATTGCCAATGTGCGAGGTTGCTACGCGAATCGACCTTATTTGTCTTATAAATAAGAAGTCGTAATTAGAATTTTGTATCAACATAGAAGGTAGGGTGCGTAGTTTCTTTGATGAATTTCTTCTCATCATAAAAAATTACCATAGTGACTGCCGATGCTGTAGTATTGCGTGTTCTTTTGTGTCTTTATAGTCTTAATATGATTTTATTGCTCTTACTTGTATAAAATTAAAAGAATCATTCTATATTATGTAGATCATTATGTACCCATAACATCACTCAAATTAAAATATCAAATTCTTAACATATTTTTCGTGAATAATGTTATTTGTACATAAAGAGTTACATAATGTTTTGCATACAAATAAGGTGTCAAAAAAACAGTCGGGAAGTTTTCTTTTATTTGGTTGAATGAATTCTGACTCAATCACATCTCATCAAATCATGTGTATGTAAATCATTATGTAACTATCATGTACACGTACACGTAACACAATCTATTTTTAGTATAGGAGGATAGAGAAGATTAAAGAGATTTAAAAGAAAAAAAAAATAATGGAAAATTTCCACGTACTAGTAGAAGGTAGTAGTGGGAAGCAAAAGCATATGCATAATGATGGAAAAGTATGACTATTAGTAGGCTTATCAACAAATATAGCCTCAGCCAAGTAACTTGGTCTTTGATTGAATCTCGTACTTGCTTCTTGTTGATTAAAATTCTTCTTTTAGAAATCAAGATCTAGATAAAGTTATGAAGGGGAAAGATTGACTATTCCTTTAGATTTGAGGTTGTTTTCAAGTGGAACATATTTCTTTCCACACTAATGGCCAAAAAAAGAGTTTTCGTTATAATTTGAAAAGGAACAAAAAGTCGAGATACTAAAATTGCAATTATTACTATTTAATTTTGGCATTTTTACTGTTTTTAACGGCAAATTTGATGGTACGAGAGTTTTCCCACAAAAGCTTTCAAATATGGGGATTTTCTGCGATTTCCAATAAATAGAGAATATATCGTAAATGAATTTTTTTTTAGTGATTTTCTGCCATTAATCCAAAAATGTATTATAAATTCAATGAAACTGGGCTAAGTGGCAAGTATTACACATGAAAACTTGTATCCTTAAAAAGTTATGATGGTGCGGGTGTTTATATAAGTAGTTCCTTAACCTGCGAAGTTTCAAGGATCCTTCCTAATTCCAAAATCTCCATTTTTGCGCAGTTGTGTATATGGTCTACCACCACACGGCGCAAAAGTGATTTTAGCATGGAAACTCCCAAATGTTAAGTAATTTTGCATTTTGTTTCCCAACTTTTTAATTTTTTTGATAT
>CAIGRQ010179950.1:0-11546 GCA_903798375.1 Fraxinus sp. D2006-0159 | reverse complement strand
CTCATGTTTTGACAATCAAATAAGTATATGAAAATGCACTTATCAACCTCCCTGTCTCCGCCCCTATGCTTTAGTGTTGCAGTGGGTGGCTTGGGCGATGGTGGGAGATGTTGGGTGGACAGAGTTACGGCGAGCGGTTTGGGCGAAGGTGGATTTTTGTGGTTTGTTGCGGCTGTATCAATTGGTGGTTTGTTGGAGAGAGTGACGAAAGTGGTAACGGTCTGATAGGAGAGGTGGAGGGGGGTGTTGATTGTTGGCGTCATAGTATGCAGTTCGTAGATGGGTGTGTTTATTGGGCAGTAAGATGATGGGTTCCTGTGATTTGGGAAGATGACGGGAATAAATTTTCTAGATTGTAGGCAAGGTATTATCCAAGTTTCGACTTTGATACCAAATTTAATGCAGGATGAATAGAGAGTTTATGATGAATTAGAATTCAAGCTAAGAAAGAAGATAAAAGAATATAAGAAGAAGAAGAGGGGATGGAGATGGATGGGGAGAAGATGAGCTGCAGGCCACTCTTTAATTCATCATATTCATCAACTGTTCCAATAACAATAAAAAAGCCATATAAATAGTAAAATGAAAAATTTCATAACTAAGATGTTTAGTTGTAACCATTTCAAATTTAAGAGACAAGATTTAAAATTTAAATTTTCAAATTTTTTAAGGTTAAAAATTTCAAATCTCAGAATTTTTTTAATTTTATTTATAAATTAATTAATTAAACATATATTTTATTATTTAAATATATTAATGTCATAATTCCATATAATTTGGTCACAAATTCTATATAATTGGTCAGAAATCACAAATCTTACATGTCACAAATTATTTTACGGTCTCAATTCAAAAAATTTATAGGTCACAATTTGTTCATCAGTCACAAATAAAAAACTAAAACGTCATAAATTATTTTACGATCACAATTCAAAAATTTTATGTCACAATTTGTTCATCACAAATCAAAAATTGAAACGTCATAAATTATTTTATGATCACAATTCAAAAAATTTATATTTCACAATTTGTTTATCAGTCACAAATCAAAAATTTTATAAGTCACAAATTATTTTAGCGTCATAATTCAGAAATTTTATAGGTCACAATAAAAAAATTCAAAATTCACAACTTATTCATCGATCACAAATCATAAACATTATAAGTTAGAACTTATTAGACAGTCACAAATTATCAAATTATCGGTCACAAATTAACAATTTTTTAGGTCATGCATTATTTTTTTGTCACAATTTATCTTTTTCATTGATCAAATGTTGTCTATCGATCACATATGAATCAATTTAATGGTCACAAACAACCAAATAATGTGTTACCATCACCAACACTTGTGACTACAACTTCACCACTGCCAGCAACAGTGTGGCAACCAAAATCCCGTCGTCGGAACCACTTCAGGACAGCAAACCATCATTTAAAAATATTGACATCACCACGACCACCACTGCCCACAACCATTGAACCACAACCACCCCCACCAAAATTAAAACCACACTACACTACGACCCCATCCTACAACCCAAAAAATCTCCAACCCTACCATCATCATTGTCGTCACCACCATCTCCAACACATCAACCACCACAACTACCATCTCATCTTATCTTCATCTCAACCACATTGCAACCACCAACCCTACTAAAAAATCCTCAAACCGCCGCCATATCCAACCAAAGTCGCTGTCACCCCAAACATCGCCACTACAAGTACCACCACCATAGCCCCCATCCACCACCACCACAAACACACCAAAAATTTCACATCAGATCTTGGAGATGTAGGTCCCAGCCACGACACACAACAGATATCAACCACCCGTGTAGCGTGGCATCTGCAGCACAGTGTAGTGGCCGCACGTAGTAGCATCGTAGTACCACCAACAAAAATGACCACCACCGCCACCATTAGATCTAACAAAACCACTCCCCGCCGTCGCCACCACCACGATGCCACCACCAAATCCAACCAGCTAAAACAACCACGGCACCACCTCAAACCGAAAAACGAATATCAAATGAATGAAAAGTCGAACTGCCTAAAATTACTCCGTCGCCATTGCCATCACTATGGCGCCGCCACCAACACCAACTAGGCACCACAACCACGGCGCCGCCTCCCCTTCCACGCCGCCAACACTACTAGAGAGTAGGAAGAGAGAGAGATGTAGAACCACAAAACGACAGTCATTGCCTTGTCCGCCATATTGTTGTTTTTCTCGCCGATAACTCCTTGAACTGCTGCCGCGTCGATGGGCAGAGTGTCTTTCACGAGGACTTAGTTTCTATTACCAGCGAAGAGAGAGAGAGAGAGAATTAGGGTTTTATGTTTGGGTAATTATAATTTAGAGAGAAGATAGATGAAATAGACGAATTAATATATGATTTTTGTATAAATAAAGTTTATATCTGAAATTTGAAATTGAAACTTTAAAATTCTGGTATTGTGTAATTTCCACATAGTAAAAACCTAACGGACTTAGGCTAACCCACTACTACNATGATTTTTGTATAAATAAAGTTTATATCTGAAATTTGAAATTGAAACTTTAAAATTCTGGTATTGTGTAATTTCCACATAGGAAAAACCTAACGGACTTAGGACAACCCACTACTACAAGCCCAATAATAATACTAGAACGTAAATAATAAAAATTCAATAAAAATGACGTCCGCATCAAGTTCGTTGTCAATTCGTGATTGCAATTTATTACTCTCTTCTATTTCTGTCTTTGGAGCTTGGCTGGAATTCACGATTTTGTTTTCCCTTGCTAATTAGTGGTTGCATAATAAAGCATCCGATTTTGCTTCTTAGTGTAATTGGCAATTGCTTTTGGAGCATGTAAACTTTTGTTTCCAAATATGTTTGAATATCGTATTTTCATCTTAGTTTTTAAGTAGAAAAGGTAAGTAGTTTAAAAGTAACTTTTACCGCTTGGAAACTACCCTCATTGTAAGGCTGCTAACCTTAAATCTTGCGAGTAGAATTGTTCACATGCTCTGTAATATTCCATCGATATGCCTTAGCTGGGAATATAATTTACGCGTGCCTTCATTTTTAAGGCTGAAATTTCGTATATTGGTTCAAGCTCTATTTTTCCTTCCACACGACTGGAATAGAAATTGTATCATATTCTTGATAGTGCTGCATAGCTTGAGCTTTCCTTCTTAATCTATACGTTCATAGCATGTGTGTGGTCGGGAGATTTGATAGCACTAGACAGTGAAAAAGAAGTTAAAACTCTGTTTCTTATACTGTCATTTTCTGTTCAATTTTGTACACAGAACAGAACATGCTCTTATTTCCAAAGACAGGATACCGCATCAAGTCTCAAACCTAGCCATTGGGAATTTACCCTCTAGTCCCTTTATTTATCTTTATACCTGAAGCCATCATGGCTTTAATAGCAAGGGCATCACAATTTTCAAATATGGATGAGGATATAGCATATCTAATCTATTACTCTATTTGCAATTAGAAGCTTCATGATCTGCTCTATGCAGAGTGCATAGGATTGGACCCAACTAAAACTTCATTGATGAAGAGAAACGTGGAAATATTTGTTCATTATTAACATAATATACAATCTCTAGAGAGAGTACCAAATTATTTCTTAAGAGGAAAATCAATCAATTCTACATTCACTTGAGAATTAAACAAAAAGTGTTCTTTTACTCAAAAACATCATTAAACCAACCAAATTTAGCAAATTCCTCATTCAGATTCCTCGACAGTAGCTTCAATCCTGAGTAGAGCAAACCCAACTGCAACTCCAACAAGAACTAATCCCGGAATAATTGCAGCAATTCTAAAAATCTCAGCTACTGCATTGCATGTAGAAAACAGAGCCCCACCACTTTTTCCTTTGCTTAATTTCTGTGTTTTCATTGAACTAACAATCTTGGCAAAGGACTGTTCAGTATAAACTGGAAGGCCTAATGCTGCTACACTGTTATGGACTTTAAGCCCTCCAAATGAGTTCAATCCATTGATATACTTCACCTCAGTTGTTCTCCGGGACGAACATGCTGGGTCCGTAATGGCTACAGCCGGAACAGAGAGCATAGCCGATGCCGTTGCCATTGGTTAAACCTATAGGAAGGAAGATCAGAATCAAGAATTAGACACAGAAGATGCATATATGCTTCAAGATTTTATGTGGGCAAGAAGTGTAGAGAGTTTTTTACCTGTTGTGTGATGAGTTTAGAGATGATTTTTAATTGGTGGAATATAGAGTTTGTAATGGGAGAAATGAAAGTGTGGATAAGTTGATATAGAGATTGGTTGGTTTACAAGAAGATGGGATGAGGCTGATTTTGAAGGCTAAAAATCTTAACCTTTAATCGTGTCCAGGAAAGAGGGTGGGACAGGTTGAGAACCATTTGCAAAAATTGATTTAACTTTATATAATGGTGTCCATTGCATTAGGTTCGGTTGATCAGACGGTTAAGAGAGAAGTACGAATTAACCAAGCTCGCCACTGTCTCTTCCATAACCTATCTCAGCTATAGTCCCGTCTCTAAATAACATTAATCGTTACAAAATCATAGCCCAAAAAGGGTTGCTAAAGGTTTTTCGTCTTTCCCTTTTTTTCTCTCCCCTCTAGCATAGTAAACTCATCAATTTAGAATGTTTGGTAAATAAAATTACAAAACTCCTGGCCAGAACTCATGCGAAATATTCACACAAAAAAATTGACATCTACAAATATTCTAATATATATTTTGTACAGTGAGAATCTGGTTGTTTAAGAAAATGGCCATGAGATGAAGTTGCAACCTGATTTTGCTATTTCTTGTGGAAAAGATTTGACCATAGCTAGACTTGAGGAGAGACCCAAGAGGCTATCGCCTCAAGTCAGCTCTTTAGGGGGCTCAAAAAAAATAAATTTGCTTCCTTCTTTATTTTAAAATTTCATTGTCGTTTATACTCATTCACCCTTGTTCAGCTGCTCCAAACAATGGGGTTTCTTCAACAATGATATCATAAATCATAGAATTAGTGTCTGGATTTGGAATACTCATTTCATTGTCTAACACCCACTCGGTATATATTTATGCATTTTTACACACATCTTTGTTGATCTGATCGTTTGTTAACCCTAGTTTTTTTTAATTGCATTGACTGATAGATTTTATATATTTAATTGATGACTATATAATTTTGTCTCTAAATTCAATTGTATTTTTTAATATCCTGTTGATCGGATCATTGATTTGTGAGGGATTGAATTTCTTTTCTCGATCTATAATCCGTTATTAATTAATGTAAATTTGTACCTATGGGCTAATGGGTGCAATATATAGTTAAATATGATGTGAATTAACTTTTTCCATTTTACAGTTATATTATAAAAATATTTATGACCTTAGATAATACTTAGATAATATGTCCTTATTATTGTTGTAGTAACAAATTCTTTTTCCTCTAAAAGGTTGTGAGCCTTGTACAAAGTGAAAAAGTGTGTAAGATTTAACCATTTTTTGCAGATGAGAGGTTTATTTCCTATTTTATGTGAAATTGAATTCATTATGACTGCGAAGTATATTTACCATACACATGTAATGGAAGGAAAACTTTTCCCACTATAGTTAAGCTAGAAACACTGAATATAATTGATTATTTTTAAAAGCACTTTCGAAATCAAAAGTTCTTTTCAAAAATTAGTTTCTAAACAAAAATCAAAGTAATATTTTTTAGGAAGCTCTTCTACCTGAAACAAAAACAGAAACAAAAGCAAAATATATGTCAAATGAGCCCTGAGTCAAGGATGTTTAGGTCCTGATTATGTGGCAAAAGAAATTTGAGGTATCCGATGCACTTTAAGGAAAGGACAATTGTAGTTGATGCAGTGGTGAAGCTAGAGGGTTTTTACGGGGTATCAGAGGTTCAAATCTCCTTGACAGGTGGAAGGCAACATTTATATTGGAAGGTAGATATCATGTGGAGACAAAGTCATGATACGCTCAATCACCCCTTCAGGGATCCCATTCGTACATCCTAAAGGGGGTCCACATGGAAGAGAATTGCTTCCTGAATGTCCAATTCAAGTGTATATAAGTTGTGATCACATTCGATCTATCCTAGTAGGGAACTAGGAGAAGGCCATCACTCCTCGATGTTAGTCGGACGAAACTTGGATACTCGAGTCATAAAAAATAAAAATAAAATCATGAACTCGGCACAAACAAGGACGTATGTAAGGGGGGCTGGACCGGGTTGTAGTCCGATCCAATCCCCATCCCATTTCATTTTTTTAGTAAAACCCAACTTCTAGTCTAGTCCTAAGCACAAATAAGGGATATCATATACCATATTACCTGATCACATCAAGATGCCTCGTAAACCAAAGAAGGACACTGCTACTCGTTCAGGGCCACATGGGCCTTGGACAAATTGGGGCCCCTATAGGTTGGTTGGTTGGTTGGTTGGTGGGGGGGGGCACAGCCCTAAACAAGAATAATTATGCGGAAGGAAAACCAGACGAGCCAACAAAGTCAGCTAAAAAATAGAGGAACCCTTCCATTTGTACAAAAACAGATTTGCCAGAAAATTGCTAGAACACTCACATGGGGGTGGGCCTCATGTGAGTAAAATATTGAAAAAAACCCTACCCACTCCCCTGTTGTGAGTATCTGTTTTCTTTCAGTTTCGGCTACTTCTGTACGTGCAACAATGTTCAAGATAGGGAGTCCTCGAATGTACATGACTTGCAGGTCTAGTGGGAAAAACTCTGACATGAGTATAGAAAGGATCAAGCATCAACAACTAGGCAACCGAGTTTAATTTCTGTCCAGTTTAATTTCTATTTTCCTTTTTGGGTGTTGATCGTACAATATTTCTATGGTAGGATTTGATCTTTGATGTTGATAATGACAAGTTTTGTGTTCTATAATCACAGTGTATGTAGTAAATTTTTTGTTTGGCTTTTGTTATCGTAAATTTTTTGTTTGGCTTTCTATTATCTCAAAAATAACTTTGTTCGACTTGCATCTATTTTGTGTCTATTTAAGTCCCAATTTTGTCCAAAATGCATTTTGAAATAGTATTTTGACGAAAAATATGTAATTAAGAAATCAGGAAATTTTGATTTTGCGTATAATATTATTTTATTGAAAAATGTATGGTTAAAAATAAAAGGAAAAAATGTATTTTAAAAATAATGGTGACCGATTAAGTTGCGAATAGGGTTACCAACAATCATCATAATCATGTATAGTTTTGAGGTTTGGCATTTAGCAACAAACACTTGCTACTATTGTATCTTAATTTAAAACGCAAATTTGAATTTGAAAAGAATGTCAAAGACCGTGAAATCCAAAAACAGAACTAGTATTATTTCCATAATAATACGAATATGTAATTAAAATAATATCATTTATCTTCGGTTATTTATAGGAGTTTTTAATTTATAATTCTTATATCTCTCTCACCAGTTTCAAGTATATTCACTCTATAATTCTTTGATATTTGGAATGCAATGAAGACTCCTACACATCCAAGTCGGTTAATTCGAAAAATCATAACGAATCATGTAAAACACATGCTATGACTTGTCCATCTTCAATGAACAATTAAACTTTCAACAAAATCACCATTGTAGGTAGGGATTACATGAAACGGTGTGATGTGGGACGACCCTCTTCGTCTCCCACCTCGCATTGAATTTTCAGGAGCGAGACAGAAGTAAAATATCTTATATCTAAATTCGTTTAATTATTTATTTATTTTAAATATTATTTAAATTTAAATACATAACAATAATAGTAAAAATAAAGAAATACACAGAAAAGGGGCAAAATATTTTGCCATTAATATCTTTCAACCTTGACTAAGAAGAGAGTAGAAATTTCAAAACCAGATTTCTTTTACTCCAAGAAAATATCCAACGAAATGGAAAAGAGAGACAAAATATCTCAAATCCACCCCCCCACTCCCACCCCACCCCAGCCCCACCTCACCTTGCAGAATGCCTATTGACTATTGTGCTTGTAAGATAAAACTTGATTATCAACTTTTTAATTGATCAAATTTTATTTTTAATTATACGTTTCATACTAGCATCAATTTTTATCAAGATTTGTCAAATTTCATCAAATAACCTCATTTTATTTTTCTCTACTCCCTACGCCACATACTGTTATTACAACCTAGGACGAATAATGCTATTCAATTTTACTGGGCGTAAGTTTAAATGTTCGTTAAGTATTTGTAAATGATTGAACATCTCAACCTATGACGAATAATGTCTTTCAACCACACTTAGTGGGTGTTTGACACCCATTCTTTTGAAGAATGAGTTTTTGAATAGTGATTGATGTAAAGAATGTGTGGTTAAAAAGTAAGAAGAATTTTTGGGTTTATGTGTAATATTATTTTATTTGGAGAATGTGTGGTTAAAAATGAGTACTGTAGAAAAATGAGAATGAGAATGAGATTAAAAATGATGTAGTAACACATTTAAAATTCATTCATTAAGTGGGTGTTTGACAGCTATTCTTTTGAAGAATGAGTTTTTGAATAGTGATTGATGTAAAGAATGTGTGGTTAAAAAGTACGAAGAATTTTTGGGTTTATGTGTAATATTATTTTATTTGAAGAATGTGTGGTTAAAAATGAGTACTGTAAAAAAATGAGAATGAGAATGAGATTCAAAATGGGTGTCAAACTGGAATGTATGTCTAAACGTTCATTAGTTGTTCTTGGATGATTGAACATCTCAACCTAGATTGATCTTAAGCATTATTGATATCGAATAAGATTATTCGTCTACTCCTCATTCAACTGGCCCACAAAAATCTATCAACGGTCAAGATTCATCCGATCCAATTAAATTCAACTGTTACATCATCTCAAAACAATCACAAAAAGTAATTAAAAATATCTCATACTTATCCAATGACTATTGAAACTCGTCCTCTTTATAAAGAGAAAACTCGAACGATGAGCGTGTTTCCTCGTAATGCCTCTTATCTGAAAATCAATTAACAGAGAAAAAAAAAAAGAGGAAAAAAATGATCCAAACAGTGCCCTTTAATTCTTCATCTTTAAGAAGCTTTCTTGATATTAATGGCGCTATTAATTGTTCAAGAAGTGGTTTGAATCCTAGAATTCATTGTTCTTCAAGAAACAATGTTTATATACCAAAGCTGGAGCCATTCAGCAGAAGCAAATTTGATAGAGCTGTTAAAGAACCCCCTTTGATTCAAAAATCAGAAACCCAACTCGCAGGCAAGTTTTTTTTTTTTTTAATTCATACTGTTATATTTATTTAAATCTCGTTAATATTCATACTGAATACCTTTCCTGTCAAGAATCTTTTATAGCTAACTACGTAATTAAGTGAATTTCCATTTTATTTAATTAATTATTTTTATATTGTTGTGGGTTTTAGATTATTGTTCAACGCTTGAAGGGGATGATTCTTACAGCTGCTGGAGGTCCTACTTTGAGCTCAAAGAACTTGAAGTAAGTTCTATACTTGGGTCTTTTTGAATTTTTTGACTCCCCACAAATAAATTTTCTTGAATGATTTCTTTTGCAAATTCTTGCAATAAATTCATGGCTTGTTTGATGGAGTAATAATTCAATGGGGCATCGAGTGGGTCTGGTACAAGGTATCGACGAGTAGGGAATTAACGAGGTGTGAACTAGCTTCTAAGCTATATTTATGGCTTCTTTGGGTCTAGATTTATTGAGAATAGATTACGTAAAAAGGGATTTTTTTTAGAACTTGTGGTTAAAAAGTAAGAAAAAAATTTATGTGCGCGTGTAAAATTATTTTACTGAGATAATATGTTGCTAAAAAATAAGCTTTGATAAAAAAAAAAAAAGTTGAGTTTTAAAGAATATGTACCAAACAAGAGCTTAATGACGTGCATTCTGCCTGGAGACAAGAAAGTTTTGTTGTGCTTAAAAGTTACTTTTTCATGTTTAATGTAACTCCAAGAAAAGTAATCCCTGATTGATTGAACGAAAAAGAAGTTCTAATGTGTGTTGGCAATTATGATATTATTCAGGAAGAGGCCCCAAAGGAGGAGTTAGAGAGACTAATTATTGAAGCTGGTGGTGTAAAATCACTGGTTGGATGTGTACATGGAATTGCAGCAATACACAAAGCGAAGAAGGAATGCAAGGAGAAGGAGTCAATCAAGAACTTGACTGCAGAGAATACAAGCGCTGTTCCTTGTCCGATTCCAGACGGGTTGCCCAAGACGTTTGACGAGCTCGAGGAAGAGGAGAAAGCCAGAATGCCGGATTCGCCTTTCACAAGATTGCTTAGAGCCAGGGGACGATCCCCAGCTTGGTATTCACCGGCGCCTGATCATGAGACAGACTGATGAATGATGATGATGATTATCGACTTATCGTCATTCATCATCCTATTTGAAATGTACCTAGTAGAAGATTATGGTGTTAAATGGATTGGGAGTAGTATGACACGAAATTAATATGTTTTTATATATAAAAGGCATGGTGTGTCTTACCGAGTAAATTTCTTTTTGATTTAGCAATGAATTAGTTTACATCTTTCATGCCTATTCCCCCTTGCGGCCAAGCACTTTGTTGATGAGGAAGCATGAAGTAGTTTTATTTCCTTCTTTTTGCCAACATGATCGAATATAGTCTTTCACCGGAATTAGCCTATAGACTCACCGAACAGTACTATAAGAATCGATACTGAACATTCCTATTGTACGCTCGTTTACTTTGATTGTTTTGAGCTAGAGCACGAGTTTGCATGTCAAAATAAACGTTTAGAAGGGAACTTGACGGGGCTTCTCAATCGAGTATCTACTCATTAACGAATAGAAGAGACTCCAAACCAGTCGAAGCTTTTCTATATGAGCTTAGATTTACTATGTTGAATTTGTTGTTTCATCTTGACTCTTCGACCAATGCCACCCCCAACACGCACCAACTACTAAATGTGTGCTGTAATTTTGCAAACGAAGCCGGGCAGAGGTGCCATAAGAAGGAAATAATATTCATAACCAAATATTTGACTCAAAAGCATGTTCATGCTGGATTCTAACTATTATATTTATAACTTTAAAGTTCAAATACTTGTCAAAATATATTAATTTTTGACGTACCAATATTATGTTTACATGTTTGGATAAATGATCGATGTAAGACTATTTTTAGCATGTTCTCATGATGTTCCATGGAGAAAAACTTGCCTAAATCCAGGCAGAGACCACAAATTTTGTGTCTAGAACTGTTAGAGCCCTCCAAATCTGCAAAAGTTTCGTTGTTTCTCCGTATAACACCCTCGTTTCTTCTTGTAGATGATAACTAAAGCAGCCTTGGGTCGTCCAAGGGGGTTAATCATGGCTAACCCTATTAAACAATTCAAAGAAAAGAAAGAGAAAAAAGGGAGGATAGAGTTTTATTGATTCTGCATAATGAAAAGTGAATACAAAACATAAATATAAAGAGACCATATATAGTCTAAAATAAAGGAAACTAAAAAGACTATTCTACCCTTAATAAACAATAAAACAAAATAATACTATATTTCTTAA